>JBBPOJ010000702.1:0-21838 GCA_038091395.1 Leccinum rimulosum
CCACCACTTCGTCGGAGACCGCACTTGCCGCTTCAGAACGTTTTGCGCGTGCCAATGGCACAAAGTTCTGCACAAATTGCAAGCGGGAGGGGCATATCAAGGATGAATCCTGGGGGAAAGGCGGCGGAAAAGAAGGCAAGGTCCCGAAGCGAAAGGCTAAATCTAAAAAGAAAGGGAGAGGGAACGAGAATGCCAAAGTCGCTACTGAGGAAGGAGGGGACGAGACGTCAAACATCATATTAGAAAAATGTCTCATGGCTACGGAAACCACTAGCCATCGTCTCCATCCCCCTCACCAGTCGTAGACTCCGTGTAAAATGCACATACAGCATTGAGCACGACACACCCATCACAGATTCCGGCTCATCGACTCATATATTCGCGGATAGCACTCGTTCAGGTCCTATACGTCCTCATCGGGCAAGTATCAGCGGTTTTGCAAATGGCCAATCGATCATGTCAACACGCCTGTGGATCAGCTCTTATTTCATGACCGTCCCTGTTGAGAATAGAGTCAACGTCTGTGTCTCGAACATGGTTGCTTCTGCATAATCCAGGGCTGGAGGTGCTGCGAAGACTTGGATATCACAGTAACATTAACCAGTTTCATCTTTCTCGCAACGCCAACATTGAAAATACAGAGCCGGTTGGCAAGAGCAACGTCTGTGAGCGACTTCTCCTTCTCCCACTTCCTTTCTTTTCTATACCGGGCTTGAAGCTGAATGGAATGGTTGCAAAACCAGCACACCTACCAATCCGTGGCAGTCAAGCAACAGTTGCCCGCGCTAACTAATGTGTCGGACATGGTCTTGGGAGGATTGTTTGCCGATCGTGCCAGTGCTCAAGTGGGAAAGGTCGGCAAGATAGAAAGCTCGTACTTTCCCTAATGTCTCTGGACACGTGCATCTTGGCCTCGTCCGCATTGTCTGGGCCTCTGTCCACTCTCAAGGCTTGCCAGGAGGCGGACACGCGGTACAGTAGAAGTCACCAACCTCTAGGTCCCGGCGATGGCGGTCTAAAATGAGGTCTGGAGGTCAAGATTGGTCCAGAGCAAGGACTCTCGAATTCGCGAGCGCTTGGTCCAGAAGTCACGAAGGGTGTCGACGTGAATGTCATCTTCGAACTCATCTGCGGTTTCTACTTCGGCCCACATGAGAAGAGCAGGAATACCCGTATGAATTGCATTTCGTTGCAACGATCTAATTCGTCGAGGTCCACTGACGAGACCAGTTGTACATGGCACAGGACGTTGAGATCTACATAAACAAAGATGAGAGCATGGTTCGCAAACTCGTTCAGGATATTGAAAATGTGTTTTGAATCGATCATGGCAAGTGTTTCTCTTTTTTGTAACACATTTCTCCTGCTTCAAATTTGCAGCAATCTGGAAAGTAGGAGATTCGAAGACGGCATCGCCAACGGCAACCACTTTTTTTTCGCGTGTAAAAGGATATAAGTCACAGAACAATTACTAACCAACTACTACACTACAGGACTCTCGCGTACTACAAGGAACGCTGCCATGGCACTGAACCCAGAGACCTAGGTATCGATTCTTCCACAATGGTATCATAGCTCATAGCGTCTGTTTCAAACAACATCGCTGTCCTTTATGTCGATGTGTGGCGAAGATAACTGGTGCACTCAGCCAAACAAAAACGTTCCGTAAGTCGAATACTCACCTCGTCGTGGATGAATTCTTGCATAGTGTCAACCTTGATGGAAATATTGTTTCCCGCGTGCTAGTGTAATAATAAATGTATGTTCCACGCTGTCCCACAAAGAGGCCTACCTTCGATGATGACAATCCTTGCCTTGTTCTGCTTGATCGGCATTGGTAGGAAAGTGAAATGTCATCGTTATGCGACTCTCCTCTTAATCCTTCGCGGGCATTTAGCGTGGCAAGAAGTGAGTTACAGTAAACTAAATTAACGCATCAATAAAATTTCCTTGCTCTAAGAAAGCACTTACGACGGCCAATGTTGAAGTAGAATGCAATATAGATGTACGTGTGTGGCCACGCATTATACTATGATATGATCAACGACGAGCAATCACAGAAGGTAAGCAGCAACACTTACACATATGAATGAACCCAGGGCACACAGACTGCGCGCCGTCAGTAAAATGACGTGCTTCGCTTAGATCATAAAACTGACCTGGTCAAGAGACCGGTGTTGATGGTAAAAATGATCTAGATCATGCTCGTCTTTCGCCCGAAATAATCTCATTTAGAGCACAGGCACTCACCAACTTGTTGATCATTGTTTCAGACCTGACGACAGTGTTCAGAAAAAGTAGCGAGCAAGTGTGTGGAAAACTCACTTTCGGAAGCCAGTCCGAGATTTTTGTAACAAATAACAAAGCATCCCAGCGATGAGAGCATCCCCTGCGGCGGCGAGGGCGTTGATCGTCAGAGACAATGGCTGAAAATGTCGTTAGTGCGTTTAGAGTGTCTGGCTAGGTTTTTGCATTTACCTTGAATCGGATGAGTTCCGCAAACGTGGTGAGAGTTATACTAAGCGTGCATGAGCATAGAACTGGTGTAAACCAGGGACGGAACAGAGGCTTACGTCTTGGAAGAGAAAACTATGCACAGTTTATAGTGTCAGTGGTGCTTACGGATAAGACAGTCGGTAGCATTGCTCACTGAATGCTACAACTATGATGAAATATTCTTAGTTAAAAAAATGTGATCTCTGCTGCATGTAACTCACATAATTCGCCCAAGACCAATAGTAACTTTTTGAAAATTTAATCAGAAATCAAGGCCGTTTCCCGGCCCGGGAACATGCACTCACAGCTGAGCCAGTCATGAACCAGTTCTTATTGCTGACTGCTCGAAGACTCAGTGGTTGAACTCTATTGGACGAAAAGCAGGAACGTACGCTTCCAAATCCGCACCACCAAGAAGCACTGGACGAGTAGTGTAGTGAGTGCCTGCACACACGGTAAGCTAAGAAGCGGTGAAGTGGGACGAGTCGCGCACGTTTAAGAAAACTTCCCCCTGGATCATATAACGGGTCAGTTGCTGTTAACGAAGGGAAACCATAACCCACAATAACACTCCTGACGGGGAATGAGCACAACTGTTTATACAAATAGTAGCCCACTCACCAGACGAGAACCCCACCATTGTCGAGTCCGAAGTAGGTGATAACGTAAGTGTAAACTAGGGATAGATATATGTACGCATATCTCTCGATGAAGATGAATTATTGCACTCACTAGTGTGTGTGATGACAGCCTGGTGACTGGTGTCTAGGAGGAAGGTGACAATGACCTTGAACGAAAGATTAAAACAGGATTTAGAGAGAATATCATAAACTTACGAGCAGCTTGTAATGCCATGGGTCGCAAGGATAGCGAGCAAAGTAGAACCAGGTTTGAACGCAGGTGACTAACATTTACTAAGTAAACGGGTTAGAAACGAAAATGTATGAGCACTCACCACCATACATGCTAACAGAATGAGAATGCGCATGAGAACAACTGATCGAGATCACAATACGCGGTGTACTCACATTCCTGCTGTGAGGACCCCGATCAAGAGGGCGCCATAACTAGCATGAATGATTATCAATCTGAGCGGGAGTGCGGAGAAATCGGACATACGTATTATCATAAGATACCATTGGTGAGAGGGAGGGTGGAAGAACAAGCCTGAGGACTGGAGGGATCAAGCGAGGCGAGGCATATGTCTGAGTGAATGGGAGGGTATTTATGTGACTGCGCACACCAGCTAAGGATCTGGAAGAGTGTGTGATATTCCACGGATTGCCGATCTCGACATAAGGGGTATACCAATTGCAAAAAACCCTCGACGTGATTCACGGCTACGTAAGTCCCCACCTTCGCGTCGACTCGACGGTGTCAACTGAAATGAGGTGACATTGCGGCATCACTTGACATACTTTGTCGCACGTGTTCCTTGAAAATAACATCCGGGATATCCGGGACCTATGTATGCGTCAGGTAGATCGATCGAGAAATGGTGGAATGTGTCAACATTAATATTGACTTGACTGCCTTGATCGACACTTTCGATTCGCGGGTGCCAGTGCTTGCGAGGTGCAAGCAAATCACCAGCTATTACCATTCATTTTCATAATACGTTTTTGTATTAATGGACAACATGATAATCTGTTCAATCTTGTGTCAGATCTGGCGGCTGTACTGCTAACTTATCAACGCGAACGACCAACCTGCTGGATCTGTCATGTGGCCCTCTAGAAGAAAGACTGTGCAATGGCATTAACGCGGGATCCGAGTCGAGTAACAAATGGAGAAATCCAGGTCAACTTGAAACATATCGTGAAACATTCGCTCCGACGCGCCCAAGGACAGTATAGTCTGAATCTTGCACGCGAGGCCCGCGACTTCGGACACGGTTCAACTGGTTACTAGCTAGCTGCACAAGTCCAAAAAAAGACATCGGCTGCCCCCGGTTTCATTGGACTCGCGGAGTTGTGCCTACGTCGATTGGCATAGTGTCATTGTAAGTTACGTCACAAGAGAGGTTATGCGGATAGGGGGTGGTGTAGTGCCACGAGTGCGAGGTCTTCGGACAAGCGACACAAGCGAGAGGCACCGCTTCGGCGCTTCCTCTCTCGCCCCCAACACGTCACTCACATCTGAGCCCGTTTCAGCACAACGCGGACACTCTCAGGTGGAGGCCATGTCTCCATGACTGGTCGACTTTCCCCCGGTCACACCTGCCGTGCACCGGACACCCACTCATAAACCCTCTCCTCGTAGCACACGGAGCGATGTCCAAAGACCGTGACTTGTAATTCGTTGCCGACTCGGAACTCAGTGGATTTTCGTCAATCAACGGCGGTGAAAAGCTCGGAGTTCCGTGGTCCGGTCATAAGGTTTGTCACGGTTTCTCTTGAGCAAGCAACGTCTTCCATACATAAGCTACATAGTGTGACCCAAATCACCATGTAGATATCTCAGCGACAGCGATTTCAGCAACTCTATCCAACCTTTCGACACACTCTCGGCAAATCCTGTCAGGGTGCAAGACTGCAAGTGATGTCACAAACGATAGGGCTCCGGGAACACTCTGATAACCCTTGATCCATACAGACGGATCAATTTTGGGGGCATCTGTCATACCATGGCAGTACTTCGTCCCTCGGTACAGCAAACTGACAGTTTGGTGAAGATTCGATTTTGGGAGAATAGATTTATTTGCATGACAGCTCGTGTCTATGTAATTACAACATTCATATCAAATCAGAATCAGAAGAATCGAACCCTTGTCATAACTTGGACGAACAGCGAGTGGGGGGACAGAAGACATTTGCAAACTGCGAATTGGAAGGGGAAAAGGAAGTGATCATTGGCTGAGCACGCCGGTTCACACTGAGGAAAGGAAAGGCCTGGCACCATCACAAAGATTGAAAAATGAATATGTGGTCACATAGTATTTAGGTCTGTTGGAGAATATATGAGTTGCATGTACTGCCTGGGCCGTTTGGCTGGGTATCGGGATTATGTTGCCATGTGGACGAACTGAAAGTTACGATGGACGTTCGGTGTGCCGGGTAGCTACTAGCCGGAGGGTGCTAGAGAGGAGTGGAGCTGGGTCAGAGGGGTGGCAGGGGTCCACACGGATCTTGCCATGTTAGGTTTAGTAGCGTAGCCGAGCGTTGTTAGTGGTCGTCCCTTCTCTCTCAGTGGCGACGACACCAATGACACCGACAACGTGAGGGGAGCGACGTCGGCTGACAGTGCGAGGGGACACCACGGCAGAGAGACGAGGGCGAGACGACTCGGAAGAGCGACAACGACGATGTGGGTGAAACTCTTTAATCCAAACGCATCTCGCTTTGGGAATGTGCAGAGCTTCAGTTTACGGACAAAGGGTGTCTATGCGGTATCAAGTCGCTTGGGTAACATCGAGTTGCATCGGCCTCTTCGACCTTCCTGGACCGCAGAACGTGACCAGCCGTCCCAATTCCCTCGACCAGTTCTGCATCAACTAGTATACGCCAATGAGCGTCTGCAGAACTTCCATTCAGCAGAACATCTTTGAGTCGCGCATTGATGAGTATGAAGCGGAGGGTCTCGGGCTTCATTCCCTCAGTCCCTACTTTGACAACACCGAGTGTTTGTCTTCTCCAGAACGACCTAGAGGGCTCATCCACATCATGGATGGCCAAGCTTGTCGATCACACAAGAAGACGGATCACACGAAGCTGAAAGCTTTCAGCAAGCGCTGGGGAAACCATCCTTCTTTCAAGGTTGGCGCTAGGGAACTGCACGGATTTAACCGCGGGTCCTGTGTTGCGCAACATCGACGACGCAACGACGACGTGCGCACACGCGTTCCCTCACCAGCAACGACGGCGATGCGCACGCACACCTTCTCACAACGACGACGACGCAACAGTGTGCACGCACGTTCTCTCGCCCGCAACGACGACGACAACCATCGTCCCCGTTCCCTCAGCGTGTAGAAGCGATCACATAACACGCACGATCGTGTGCGTTGTGCAATCGCTGCCGCACGCTGCCGTCACTTTCGTCTCGCCTTCCTCCTCCTCCTCCTCCTCCTCCTCCTCCTCCTCCGATGACACCGACGAGCTGTCTTCCCCCGCCCCATCCCCATCCCAAGACGCCACGCAACAACAACGACTCGGACGACACGGAGATGCGATGACGACACAATGATATTACGAATCTACTCATACAGTCGATACTAGCTCAGAATAATCCCTTGGCTGGAATACAGAACAATGGATTATCTGCATACTCATGTGGTCAATACATTGCGACCTATTCATATATTACTATCCGAATCGGACCTGCCACCACAACAATGCAACCCATCGGAGCAAAAAAAAACATAGAAAACAGGAGACAGTCGGTCCAGAGCTGGAGGGCACTGCGAAGACGTGGATATCACAGTAACATGATCGGCCAGTTTCATTGTGATGTCTTTCTCATAACGCCAACATTGAAAATACAGAGCCGGTTGGCGAGAGCAACGTCTGTGAGCGACTTCCCACTTCCTTTCTTTTCTATACCGGGCTTGCCATTGAATGGAATGGTTGCAAAACTAGCACACCTACCAACCCGTGCTAGTCGAGCAACTGTTGCCCGCGCTAACTAACGTGGCGGACATGGTCTTGGGAGGGCTGTTTGCCGATCGTGCTCAGGTGGGAAGGGGTCTGCAAGATGGAAAGCTCGTACTTTCCCTAATGTCTCTGGACACGTGCATCTTGGCCTCGTCCGCATTGTCTGGGCCTCTGTCCACTCTCAAGGCTGGTCAGGAGGCGGACACGCGGTACAGTAGAAGTCACCAACCTCTAGGTCCCGACGGCGGTCTAAAATGAGGTCTGGAGGTCGAGGTTCGTCCAGAGCAAGGACTCTCTCAGATTCGCGAGCGCTGGGTCCAGAGGTCGCGAAGGGTGAATATCATCTTCGAACTCATCTGCGGTTCCTACCTCGGCCCACATGAGAGCAGGAATACCCGTATGAATTGCATTTCGTTGCAACGATCTAATTCGTCGAGGTCCACTGACGAGACCAGTTGTAGATGGCACGGAACGTTGAGATCTACATAAACAAAGTTGAGAGCATGGTTCGCAAAATGCGTTTTGAATCGATCATGGCAAGTGTTTCTCTTTTTTGTAACACATTTCTCCTGCTTCAAATTTGCAGCAATTTGGAAAGTAGGAGATTCGAAGACGGCATCGCCAACGGCAACCACATTTTTTTTCGTGTGTAAACCATGAACACAGGATATACAGTAAGTAGAACGATTACTAACCAACTATACTACAAGACTATAGCATACTACAAGGAACGCTGCCATGACACTGAACCCAGAGACCTATGTATCGATTCTTCCACATAGCGTCCGTTTTAAACAATATCACCATCCTTTGTGTCGATGTGTGACGAAGATAACTGGTGCCACCACGTCAGCCAAACAAAACGTTCCGTAGTCGAATACTCACCCCGGAGTCCTGCGTGAGTTCTTGCTTAGTGTCAACCTTGATGGAAATATTGTTTCCCGTGTGCTAGTGTGATAATAAATGTATGTTCCACGCTGTCCCACAAAGAGGCTTACATTCAATGCTGCCAATCTTTCAAGTTGCTTTGTTATGCTTGTTTGGCATTGGTAGGAAAGTGCAATGTCAGTGTCTTCGTTTTGCGTCCGAGCGTCTCCTCTTATATCTTTGCGGGCGTTTAGCGTGGCAAGAAGCGAGTTACAGTAAACTACATCAACGCATCAATAAAATTTCCTTGCTCTAGGAAGGCACTTACGACGGCCAATGTTGAAGTAGAATGCAATATAGATGTACGTGTCTGGCCACGCATTATACTATAATATGATCAACGACGAGCAATCACAGAAGGTAAGCAGCAACGCTTACACATATGAATGAACTCAGGGCACACAGACTGCGCGCCGTCAGTAAAATGACGTGCCTCGCTTAGATCATAAAACTGACCTGGTCAAGAGACCGGTGTTGATGGTAAAAATGATCTAGATCATGCTCGTCTTTCGCCCGAAATAATCTCATTGAGAGCACAGGCACTCACCAACTTGTTGATCATTGTTTCAGACCTGACGACAGTGTTCAGAAAAAGTAGCGAGCAAGTGTGTGGAAAACTCACTTTCGGAAGCCAGTCCGAGACTTTTGTAACAAATAACAAAGCATCCCAGCGATGAGAGCATCCCCTGCGGCGGAGATGGCGTTGATCGACAGAGACAATGGCTGAAGATTTCGTTAGTGCGTTTAGAGTGTCCGGCTAGGTTTTTGCATTTACCTTGTAATGGATGATTTGTGCAAACGTGGTGAGAGTTATACTAAGCGTGCATGAGCATAGAACTGGTGAAAATCACGGATGGAACAGAGGCTTACGTCTCGGAAGAGAAAACTATGCACAGTTAATAGTGTCAGTGGTGCTTACGAATGAGATAGTCGGTAGCATTGCTCACTGAATGCTACAACTGTGATGAAATACTCTTAGCTAAAAAATGAGAACTTTGCTGCATGTAACTCACATAATTCGGCCAAGACAAATATTAACTTTTTGAAAATCAGCAATCAAGCTACGTTCCCCGGCCCCGGAACATTCACTCACAGCTGAGCAAACCATGAACCAGTTCTTATTGCTGACTGCTCGAAGACTCAGTGGTTGAACTCTATTTCACGAAAAGCAGCAACGTACGCCACCAAATCCGCATCACCAGGAAACACTGGACGAGTAGTGTAGTGAGTGCCTGCACGCACGGTAAGCTAAGAAGCGGTGAAGTGGGACGAGTCGCGCACGTTGAAATAAATTTCCCCCTGCATCATACAACGGGTCAGTTGCTGTTAACGAAGGGAAGCCATAACCTACAACAACACTCCTGACGGGGAATGAGCACAACTGTTTATACAAATAGTAGTAGCCCACTCACCAGACGAGAACCCCACCATTGTCGAGTCCGAAGTAGGTGATAACGTAGGTGTAAACTAGGGATAGATATATGTACGCATATCTCTCGATGAATTATTGCACTCACTAGTGTGTGTGATGACAGCCTGGTGGCTGGTGTCTAGGAGGAAGGTGACGGTGACCTTGAACGAAAGATTAAAACAGGATTAAGAGAGAATATCATAAACTTACGAGCAGCTTGTAATGCCATGGGTCGCGAGGATAGCGAGAAAAGTAGTACCAGGTTTGAACGCAGGTGACTAACATTTACTAAGTAAACGAGTTAGAAACGAAAATGTATGAACACTCACCACCATACATGCTAACAGAATGAGAATGCGCATGAGAACAACTACTGGTCGAGATCACAATACGCGGTGTACTCACATTCCTGCTACGAGGACCCCGATCAAGAGGGCGCCATAACTAGCATGAATGATTATCAAAATGAACGGGGGTGTAGAGAAATCGGACATACGTATTGTCAACAGCTACCATTGGTGAAAGGGAGAGTGGAAGAACAAGCCTGAGGACTGGAGGGATCAAGCGAAGCGAGGCATATTTTTAAGTGGATGGTAGGTATTTATGTGATTGCGCACACCAGCTGAGGATCTCGGAAGAGTGTGCGTGATATTGATATTCCACAAAAAACTTTGTCGCACGTGTTCCCTCGAAAATAACATCCGAAATGTCCGGGACCTATGTATATGTCAGGGAGATCCATCGAGAAATGGTGGAATATTAATATTGACTTGACGGCCTTAATTGACACTTTTCATTCGCGAGGGGTTGTGAGGGGCAATCACCAGCTACTACCATTTTCATTCCACGATTTTGCAATGGACGATGCCACGATAATCTGTTCAATCTTGTATCAGATCTGGCGGCCGTATTGCCAACTTATCAACGCAAAGGACCAACCTGCCAGTGCCTGGTCTGTCGTAGGGCCCTCGAGAAGAACCGTGCAATCATCAACGCAGGATCCGAGTCGAGTACTAACAATCGGATAAATCTGGGTTAGTTTGAAACATATCGCGAAACATTCCATCCGACACGCCCAAGGACAGTATAGTCTGAATCTTGCATGCGACTCGGGTCCGCCACTCGGACAGGGTTCAACTGGTTGGCTGCACAAGTCCAAAAGAAGACTCCGGCCCCCCGGCTTCATTAGACTCGCGGAGTGTCGATTGGCAGTCTCATTGTAAGTTATGTCGTGACTCAGATAAGCTTTGGATAATTCTTTGCCGACTCGTCGGAACTCATTGAATTTTCGTCAATCAACGGCGGTGAAAAGCTCGGAGTTCCGTGTTTGTGTTTTTCTTGAGCAAGCAACGTCTTCCAGACCTAAGCTACGCAGTGTCATGCAACTTGAAATCTCTATGTAGATATCTCACATCTTTCGACACTCGGCAAATCCTGTCAACCTCACAATTGAACGATAGGGCTCCGGGGGCATTTTCTCTGATACAGTAAGGGTCCATACAGACGGATCAATTATGGGGTCCTGTCATATCATGGCAGTCTTCTCGGTACAGTAAACTGACAGTTTTAAGATTCAGTTTGGGGAGAGTAGTAGATTTGCATGACAGCTCCGACTCGGAGTCGTGTCTACGTAATTACAACACTCATATCAATCCCAATCAGAAGAATCGAACCCTTGCCATAACTCGGACGAACAGCGAGTGGGGGGCTGGAAGACATTTTCAAACTGCGAAGAAAGGGGAAAAGGAAGTGATCATTGGCTGAGCACGCCGATTCACACCGAGGAAAGGAAAGTCCTGCCAGTGCCAGTGGCACAGATGGTAACAAGTTTGAGTCGTTGTCACCAAATCTACTCGCCATATCCTTTCAATGGCGCACTGGGTACCAGCTGTCACTGATATTTGTTTGTCGACCATTAAGATCGAGTGCCTGATCATATTCGATGTCAACTCCTGAACCTGAGGCCTGACGGTCGGTCGCTCAGAATTTCTTCTGATCGATCAAGGATTAATGATCGATCACTCCTGTCTTCCGCGGCTCTGTCCGAATCTACTCGTCCCTGCCTTCCTACAGGATCAAACGCGATGTCTTTACAGGATACCAGTATGCAACTGCAATACACTGCCAGTGCCGGGAAGTAAAGTCACAAATAACTGCAAGCAGAGAACGGAACCGAGGCGAGGGAAGCAGAAAACAGGGGACAGTCGGGTGTACTAGTATTCTGCACGATCGTGCTTTAATCCAGCACTGTGTCCTGCTCGGAGCTGAGGTATACTGATTTACCGTATCTGAGCGCAGTGACGCCTTGTTTCTCTGCAGACTCGTTTGGTCTCCGTCAACGGTTGACGAACAGCTCGTGCAGTGTGTGCCAGAGCGGAGAGGCGAAGACCCTGGGTGAGGTGTGAGTGAAGTGTGTCATCACGCACGCGACGACAACGTGCTCTCTCGGCGAAACGGGAGTGAGTGCATGACGGTCATAGCACGCTGTGAACGAGGGCGAGCGTGAGCCAGCAAGTGAACGAGGTTGTCGTTTTCGTGTCCGTTGTCATTGTCGTCGCGTTGAACCGTTCGTCTTCGTCACAGCGTCGTGTCGTACTAGTGCCGCCAGCACGCGGCATCGTCATGTCATTACGTCGTGGGGGCACGCCATTTTACAGTCATCGCTTTCGTGTGGGTGCCACGCCGTCGTGGAGTTGTGTCGTCGCGTCGTGATGCTACCGAAGACGGAGATGAGGACGAGGTCTTAGAGCGGGAGAGGGGGAGCGCGTGGTAGTCGCTACACATTGTCCTCGATATAGCGAGGGAGTCGACGACGGGGCGTGGTGTGGAGGAGGTGAGCGCATCGTGAGGGCAGGAGAAGGAGAGGGAGAGGACGAACGTGCGCCGTGCACATTGTGAGACCAGGTAGTGTGCTGCGGGTACGGCGAGGGCGACGAGGGCGGGCGCATGTTAGTAGTAGTGAGGGTCGCAAACCGCCGACCGCCGACGTTGGCAGATTTGAATCTGATAATGTGCTATTTTTGTGTGCCTCCAGGGTTTGGAACGCAGGGATGAAAAAGGAACAACTCAAATAGAAATTACAGGGCAAACAATCCTCTCCTCTACTTTGAACAACTACCTGTACGTGTCCTTCACGTCCCCAGTCGACGAATGTTGCTAGCCTCTAGTGGTCAAAACAAGGACCCATGATTACGCTCCATACTCACCTCATCCTGGACAAACTCTCGTGTAGTATCGATCTTGATGGAAATATTGGTAGGTATACGCTGGAGAAAACATAAGACCACGTTCTATTCTGTTTCTCCAGAAGCCTACCCTTGATTGCGATGTTGCATGCCTCCTCTCCGAACGACCTTGCCAGGGAAGTGTCGTGTCCATGGTATTAAGGTGACTCTCGAGTCCTTTGCGCGAGTTGAGGGTGGTGAGGAGTGAGTTACCGTACACTGAAACAGCATATCAATATGGTTTTCCTCGCTCAGGATAAAGGGCATACGTCGACCCGAGCAAAAGTAAAATGCAACAAATATAGTTGTGCCTGGCCACGCGACATACTGTTGGATGATTAGTGACGTACAACTACACGGGAAACGACGACACATACCGATACAAGTGATGCGAGGGCACACATACTGTGCGGGGTCAGCGATACGTCCCTTGTTCAAATCGCAAACCGACCTCGTCAAAACACCGGTGCTGATGGTGAACAGGGCCTAAAATCATGTTCGTTTTCAATTGAGGATTCGTCAATGTGAATATGTACCAATCTCTTGATAATTGTATCAGATCTGATACCAGAATATTTAGAACGTGCAATGAGCAAATGTGAGGTAAATCCACCTCCGGAAGCCAGTTCGCGACTTTTGCAACAAATAGCAGAGAAATATGGCGATGAGGCTATTTCCTGCGGTGGCGGTCGCATTTACCGATATCGCAAGATTCTGAATGCACCATCAGTGAGCATTTCATAGAACCGAGCTTGCCTCATCTACCATTAGGTCTCCAAGCTGTGAAAACATATGAAGACGTGAACTGAACGTGAATGAGGCGAACGCTGACGAGAAGTAGTGTATATAAACTCACGATTCGACACCAAAAGCTATGCAGCATCGCTGATATCAACCGTGGTCACGGGAAAAGTGGTCTGCAACATCACTCACTGAAGCTCAAAGCTGCAGACGATACACGGTTAGTAGTGAGTGAACTCTGGTATACGCATGACCCACAGAATTGGGCGAAAACTAATAAAAGCTAAAACATAATTTCAGAAATCAATTACACAACCCGAAGGATGCAAGACCTACAACCGGGACGGTCATAAACATGTCCTTGTTGCTGACTGAGTGGTTTCAAATACTACAGGGCAACCGCCAGGGAAAAATGGAAAGACGTACGCTTCCAAATGCGACATGCCATGAAGCACTGGACTAAGAGTGTCGTGAGTGCCTGCATGTATGGTGAGCTACTAGTAAGGAGGAGCATAGAAGCCGGACTAGATGCATACATTAAAGAAGACTTCGCCCTGAGTGATGCAACGGGTCAATCACTGTCAACGAAAGAAACCCATGACACACCATAGTTGTCCTATCGGCGAATAGGTAGAAGTTCGTGGGGATCACGGAACTCACTCACCAGACAATGTGGCCAAGCATCTCAAAGTTTCCAAAATAGGTAACGAGATACGTATAGACTAGGGGAAGGTAAATGAGTATATACGAACGGAGGGATGATTTGTACTTGCCTTGGTGCGTAATTAGAATCTGTTGGATAGTTTCTGTTACAAGGGTAGCAGCGACCTAATGTAACGCAAGATTAGAACGAGATGGCAAGTAAATTGCGTTGTCTGACGAGAAGTTTGTTGTACCATGGATCCGAAGGATATCGCGTGAAGTAGTACCAAACCTGGATGCAAGTAGCTAGCGTTCCTGAATTGAATAATGTAGAAATAAAATGCAGTGGTACACACATCCATATAAACTATGGGAAGGGTCCATGAGTACGAGGGAAGAATCAACGATGGGGCCATGTACTCACATCGCTGCAAAAATGACGCCCAAAAACAATGCACCGAAGCTGGAACGAAAAATCAAGTGGGTGAACAGAGAGAAGAGGGTGATGGACACACGTCAGATCTAAGGCTGCCATGAGGAGAAACGAAACCGAAAGGGCACGGGGGGAAACTAAGAGAGGAAATGGGTATTTACGAGGTGTTCCGAGCACAGATTGCGAACCGGGGGAGGAAACACAACCGCCATCCCAGATTCCCTTTTAGAATCTCTCTGTGTCGTCGACGTCGACAGCACGACAATCCGTTCAAGTCAGTCGACTGAGCTCCGGTTGCAACGTCTGTAACAAGTTTGGCAGAAGTAGTTAAATGACGTTTGGGAACGATTTCGAACAGTGCGCAGTGGTCGATTAGAAATACAGCACATCGTGACCAACGGCTTCAATAGTTGCGTGGAAGTGTTGTGTCCGATTATACCAGTGAGAGTTACACTGGTCAGTCATGTATCCCCCACAATACAATGAGCAAGCGATGAGTGAAACGCTGACATTCCAAGTAGCCATTGACATATGGGGAAAGCTGGCGGAGATCATACAGAATGTTGCAACTCGAGCGTCGGACCTCGGTTTTAGCTGGCTGTCTTGGTGAAGTACGTGGCAGTCGCCAACAGCACAACGCTCGATTGGTCATTTCTACTCTGTCGATCTGAAACACCGAATTGATAGGTGTATTGGATTGAAACGCGCCAGGTCGCCATGGGAGACATTGAAGGAACTCAAAGTTCCCCTGAGTCGACGTCGTCGTAACGGAATAGTCCAATGGTAAACAACCACCAACAACACTTCCAAATTTGTCCGTACCGCGTCCCCTTCAAAATTCAAAGCCAACGACCATGGCAGTAAGTTCGCGTTTCGTTCCATTTCTCGTCCTTTTCGAAAAAAGCTGAATAAACGGTAGAGCCGCTGTCTGCACACTACTCTTCGCGCTTCCCGGTCCACGTCTTCTTCACTCGCACTTGTTTCTCGAACCGGCCGATCGTCGAGATGGTTCGCAACGGCAGCGGAAGCCTCTGAATCGCCATCCTCCGCCTCGTCACCCGTAGACCCCAGGATTGGTCGCATAGTGGACGACATATCAGGCTTGACGCTCCTCCAGGCCGCGGACCTCGTGTCACTGCTCAAGGTGAGAACCGCGTTTCCTTGGTGGAACTCCCTGACCTTTTCTCGTTTGAACAGACGCGACTAAATATCCAAGAGATTGCCATGTCTGCTTCTGCGGCTGCCCCAGCAGCTGCCGCACCCGCGGAAGAAGCTGCAGTCGAGGTGGGAACAACGTTCACTAGCACTCGTCTTTACGAATTTCATTTCCTTTTGCAGGAGAAACCCAAGGAGAAAACGATCTTCAACGTCATGCTCAAGTCCTTTGAGGCTACTGCCAAGCCCAAAATCATTCGCGAGGTGAAGGCGCTGGTACCGAACCTCACTCTCATAGACGTGCGTGCCTGTTGCTGCGACATTCATTTGCAATATTCATGTGTCTCCTTTGCTCACAGGCGAAGAAATTCGTCGAGTCCGTTCCAAAAGTCCTCAAGGAGAACCTATCGAAAGAAGATGCGGATAAACTAAAGTCGACCTTTGAAGCGCTTGGGGCCGTCGTCGTACTCGAATAATTAATCGACATTTTCACTCTTTGTAATGCATGTCCATTCATTAGAATAATGCTGGCCAATGAGCAGTATGGAAAGAAATATTGCGCTGCAGTTATGTAAATTACATTGAGTACTAAACGCTAGCAGAACATGAGGCAGAATGTAGATGGGTTCGCCAAGGGTTCGCAACAAAAAAGTTAATCCTCCGAGAGATAACGGTATTCGAATCGGAAATCGCTCTTCTTGCGCTGACACCATGAACCTTCCCAGTCAAAGTAGACATATACACCTTGTTCGTACTCCTCGGTGATCGCCTGGGGCTCTGAATGTCGCTGGAACCATGTCAGGTATTTAATATGAAACCTCCATGATTGACGTTTCAACTCCTTGGCGGCAAGGTACCTGTGCAGCGCGATCAGTCGTCCAATCGTACAGAGGGGGATATGTGGCGTACTGTGGATATGTCCCAGGGAGGTAGTAGAAGACATAGAACAGCGTCTCCACGTCGATCTGGGAGAACAGAGCAGGCGAGCTCAGCACCGGATGTGGTGTCTGAGGGTAAAACGACGGGGTGCTGAAGGGGTGTCGAGGTACATAATACTTGGGCCTGGAGATGGTTGAGTACTGACACGTTGCCCAACCAAATCAATCTCACTTTTCGGTGTCAATAGGTTGGGGAGCATGGGAGTAGCCGCCTTCCAGAAGTTTGTGAACTTCTCCCAGATTACTCATACGATGGGTGGCTATAGACAATCAAGATGATTCGGTCAAGCAAGCTAGTGACTTACCTTTCTGCTTCACCGACTCAAACGACGCAACAAGATCAGACAGTGATCCTGGGAATATACTCATCGCTGGCCGACTTGGAGTTTGTGAATGGCTTGCTGACGGGGGTCTGATCATTCCTATGCTGGGCTGTTCTTGCGTCGCCGACTGTTGCTCCGCGGAAAATGGGACTTTGACGCCGGGGGGATACTGAGGAGGTTGTGAAGGTGTGCTCGAAGGTGCCGCAAGCCCAGGGGTAGAAGGTTGTTGAACCTGCCGAGGAAGGGGTAAAGGAGCAATTGGGGCAGGTTGTGGTATGGTGAGTTGAGCTACTTGGGCTCCGCCATTGGATTGAGGCTGTTGAGTATCTGAGGGAACGACTTGCTGCTCACACGCGTTAAATTCATTTCGAGTAGGTGGTGGATGAGAAACGTACTTGAACAGCAGGGGAAGGTGCCCTCGGCAATACCGGTGACGTTACGACTTCTAGAACAACTCTTACCTAAGGCTGTCACGTGGAATTGAGCAACATACCTTTGAAGGGGAGTGTACGTTGTGGAGACGAGGATACTGCTGGGCCGCTCACAGAGCTGGGAACTGCGTCTGATATTGCAGGTGAATCTTGGCCCGAGTAGAAAGACCCGTCTGGCTGATGTGATACAGATGCCGACGACAACATCGGGCTCGTTACCGAAGGGTGAGTTAGACTCGGTGACGACAATAGTTGTGATTCGGCCAGACTCTGCGATATCGAAGGTGCTATTGACGGTGCTGTTAATGGTACCGATGCGGAGTTCGTTGATACGGTCGATGTCGCCTGAGTTGTTGGTGTTGACGGTGCCATTGTTGTCGGAGAAGATGACGATACCGCGGCGGCGGCAGCGGCAGCGTATCGGATAGGAGGCAACGCTGCTGGAGGACGGGCGGGAGGTAGACCTGCCTTTAGTATGCTTGACATTGGCTGCTGTGCAAAGTTGGGATTTGGTGGTGGTTTCGCTGGACCTGAGGTGTTACTCCGGCTACGAATGCGACGCAAACGAAGTACTTACACTCCGCTGCTAGCGACGCCTCTGAATGTTATCATTCAGACCAAGAAGCTGGAAGGAACTCGAAACGCACTCCGTAGTTGTAGACCGACCGTCGGTTTCTTCTGAACAGGACTATCATCTCGTTTGCTACCACTTGCAACGCTCTCTTCGTCCTTGTCATGCTTCTTGGTTGACCTTTGTGGTGGATCTGTTACAACATGAGACAAGTTCGGGAGAGTGATGATGAGTGGCTTGCCTTCACTCTGTGCGTCGGAATCGTCGGTGCCGTCGTCATCGTTTGCCAAACCGAATTTCTCTTCCTCTTCCTCGAGGCGGAGGTCATCGTAGAGGCCCATGTCTTCGTCAAAGTCCTCCTCCTAGTGGAGGGTATGAGAATAGTAGAGCCAGTATGGACAGGAAGACACACAGTATTACTCTCGACGAAATATGTTACATCCTCTTTGAGAGCAAGCACACGGTCTGTGGAGAGAGAGCCGTTGTCGAGGAGGCGAAGGATGAGTTCGAGACGGTTGATGTGCCACTTTCGACGTTCGTTGAGATGCTCGAGAGTATCCAAACGACCCGCTGTTGTTTGACCCTTGCCGCGTTTCTTGCCACCTCCCTGAAGGGATTCGATCTCTGCTTCTGACTGCTCTACTTGGAGGGTGAGGTCTTCGACGCATTGTTGTAGCCAGGAGGTGGTCTCTAGTTTTTCCTGTGCCTTTGGATCGAGTTTGGCGGACTGGGTCAAGCCCTCCTTGGAAAACGCCTTCGTTTTCATCTCCTTTTCGCAGGCTTTGAACTTTTCCATTTGCTAAGCCGGGGAGGTCAGTTTCTGGTCGGCGGAAAGCAACAGCAGACGGAGGCAGGAACGGCTCCGGATGATGCAGCCATCGGATGAGCGGAGAGGACGCACTGTCTCGATGAGTCGTCTGTTCTCGAGAAGGACGGACTTGTCCTTGATGTCGTTGCTTGCTACCCATGTCTTGATCTGGTCGCGGAGACGCTGTAGCTTCTTTATCTGCGTCTTGAGGTCAGTCTCGAGCTTCTCCTTCTGTGTCTGGTTTGTCGAGGCCTGCATCTTGTCGTATATACTCTCGAAGAGCTCGACACCCTCTGCGACCTTTTTGAGGGTGCGGTCGATTTCGGCTGCGAGGTGGAGGGTCGTTCGATAGCAATGAGCGAGGACAAGAACGAGACTTACTCTGTAGTTTTCTTGCGGCCATGGTCGCACAATCAATATTGTCAAGTCCAAAGTGTTGTTTCGTTTTGTATTGTTCACATTACATAATCGTAATTTATTCCAATGTTATCTCGCATACTGTAGTAGTCACGTTCAAGTACTGCGATGCGATGAAGACTCTCCGCAAGTCCCTCAACGTCAGAGACACCCAACGTCTACAGATCTCTACTCCACTACCAATACAGACATCCAAACCATCCACAGTACCTCAAAAAGTCATCCGTGCAATCGGATCCTCGAGAACGACATCACCCCAGCAACTACCCTTTCAAAAGGGCGACTTCTTCTACGTAACAGCTCATTCCGACACCGATAGTCCCTGGTATGAGGCACACAACCCTGTCACAGGTGCACGCGGGCTCGTCCCAAAGGATATGTTTGAGGAATTCCTAAAGAATCCTCCACCGTCAGTCACCCTAGTCATCCTATCTCGGTCCGGACCTCACATTCCTCCAGCATCCGGACCTCCAACATCCCCATCGCAGCACAAAGCATCTCCAGCCCCATCTCTGCCTCAAAGCTCCCCAAGGCACGCGTCTTCTACGCCATCGTTCTCCACGACTTCATCGCAGAGCGTGCCGACGAGCTCGACGCCAAAGCCAACGATCCAATCTCCGTCGTCGCCCAGTCCAATCGCGAGTGGTTCGTCGCTAAACCCATCGGCAGGCTCGGCCGTCCTGGTCTCATTCCTGCCTCCTTCGTCGAACTCCGTGACCCCGCAACCAACCTCCCCGTCGACGATGTGGATGCCCTCATGGATCGCGGCGATCTCCCAAAGGTAGAGGATTGGAAAAAGGCCATGATAGACTACAAGCAGAACAGCATCTCTCTCGGTGTCATTGAGGATGGCCAGTCCCCCGTCCCAAATAGCCCTTACACCCAGACGAAGGCACCTCCTCTCCCCACCCAACCCACTTCTCCTCCGCTCGTTTCCACCTCCATTCCCACTTCTGCTCCCCCTCCCCGCCCTTCTTCCCCGGTCTTCCTTCCAGACGGCATTCTGCTTTCTGCAGAGGTCGTCTCCTTCCATTATGAGATGCAAGAATACTGGTTCCGTATCGATGCCATCTTCCAACCTTATGATCCGAAAGACCCACATGTTCTCCCCAGGGCCAAACAGCTCGTCCTCTTCAGACCCTATAACGACTTTTACAGTTTCCAAGTCAGTCTTCTCGAGATCTTCCCCCAAGAGGCTGGTCGCGAACCCGGCTCAAGCCGCATTCTCCCCTTCATGCCCGGTCCCGCGGATAAAGTCGACGATGAGGTCACTGCCGTGCGGCGCGTCGAGCTCGACCAATACATCCGCAAGCTCTGTGCCCTCAACTCCGTTGGCGCCTCTTATATCTTGGAGCATCAGCTCATTCGCAACTTTCTTTCTCTGAAACCAGGTGACGTGGAAAACGACATCGAACCCCGCTATGACGAAATCAGCGCACTATTTACCGACAGTGGGGATCAGGACACCGTAGAAGTCACTGATCCAGTTTCACGCGAGTTCGAAGAGGAAGTTCGCGACACCCTTGGCGAAATGAAATTAACTGACCGCGATGACCGTAGCGACGGCTCGGATTATGGCGAGGACCACACTCCCCTTCAGCATACCTACCACAATCCCCCCAAACGATCCGACACTTTATCCTCCGTCCGCCATACAGAGCACCAAAATGGCGAAAAACCTCCGCTGTACGGTGCCAGTGAGCGGCTAAATGGTCATAGCAACGTCTTCCGAGCATCACGTGGTTCAACCACCTCAAATACCCCATGGCCCGAGTGCGCCACCTCATCACCCTCGTCGTTGCACTCGTCTCAGCCATCCTTCACATCCCGTTCCCGTTCTCAATCCTCTGCCACCACTAACTTGAATGCACCCCCCATGTCTGCAGGCAATCCTCAGATTGCCTTTGTCAAGATCAAGATATTTGACCGTGTCACTGATGACTTGATCGCGATTCGTGTTCACCCCAAGGTGACTCATTCTGAGCTCATGACCAAGGTCCAGGCTCGCCTCGGCACGAGTATATCCAATCTGCGGTTCCGTGATAGCCTCCACCACGAATTTATCGGACTCGAGGGTGACCATGACTTGCGCGACTGGCTAGAAAGTACGGAGAAACATGTCTTGTACGCTGATTGATCTTTTTAATATTTGTTCGTATCTGGGTGGGAGATGTTCAATTAATAGCCTAGATTCCTATGCAATTCGTTCGCTACTGTCCCCTGTATTAGTTTTTTTTTTTTTCGTTGTTCAACTTGGGACGCGGGAGTGCGTTGAATGTTGTTTTTTTTTTACCTTGATTCCCTTGTATTTTTTCACCTTTTTGTATTCGTTCACTTTACATCCGACGACTTTATTTACGACGAAGCAACGTTAACGTTGACCATGTCCCGTCCGCAAGGAGGCCAAGCCCCGTCCGAAACGCTTCCGCCCACAGCCAGAGCGATCGCGCTCCTTCTCGCATCGACGCCCACCGTTCAAGATACCCAGCCTGGCGTGCTCCATCAGCTCCTCGAGGCCGCGCACCGCTACACGATCCAAGTCCTGGCGGACGCCCAAGTGTACGCAGAACATGCCGGACGCTCCGGAATGTCCAAAATCGAGATGGATGACCTCGTCCTGGCCGTGCAGGCGCGCGTCGGATGGGAATTTGGAGGCCGCGTGCCCAAGGAGGTGTGTCCCTCGAAGGGGAGGGGAAAATGAAAGTTTATATTTACGAACGTGTTCACCC
>JBBPOJ010000703.1:0-21830 GCA_038091395.1 Leccinum rimulosum
AGTCCAAGTCGGCAATAACGTAGACAGATACGGCAAGATTGTCGACCTCACCTACTCTCCATGAAAAAGATGCATTGGACTGAAAAACGCAGTACGCACTTGGAACAACAAAGGAGCCCTGCGTTGTCTGGAAATTCGCCCTAGCAAACACCTCTGGTAAGTTAAAGATATGCAAATTACTCCCGTCGCGTGCATGTCCATGATCAGAACCATCCACAAAGATATATGGATTTCGGCGGGGGAGCGTAGAGGGGAGGTCATAGAAGAACGTGGAAATCAAGTGAAGATCGTCATCCGTGATCTCGCCAGTGTAGACCTTGGGAAGCTTCAGCGCAATGACAAATGATCACTGCATGTGCCACATACCAACTCCTGGAGAATCTGGAGTTGCACCATAACCTCGCTCGACATCTGTTGGAACAGGGCCTACAAACCCAAACTTAATTGAGACGCCCAAAAAACGCCATAGGTGGATCTCTTACATCACTGATGGGGAGATGCCTTCCGTTGATGAAAGTGTGACCCTTCCCGGAAACAGCACTGCCTAGACCTAGTCTTCGACGGTATTTTTGTGATTGAGCTATAATGTCCTCCCCCGTCACCTCGTCAATGAGTGGAACATTGCCCTGTGCAACTTCGACAAAGTTGTCTTCAGTACCAAGCGAACGGAATGTCTCTTGTATTATTTGCCACGATAGACCTGGCAGCCTGCGCTCCGCGTGAGCATGCGAAACCTGCCCATGATCGTGAGGATCTCGCCAAGGACCAGGCGAAAGTGAGATTTACATACCCCTTGAATGAATGATATCATCTGATCGCGTCCATACTTGTGGTTAATGTAGTACACGAGTCGAGCCATCCTGAGACCTGGTAAAGGGTTGGCACTGACACATATACGGTACATATACAGACTCACTTTCACCCTCGCCCTCGGGAATGATGCCCCATCTGATCGGAAACCCTCGAGCCACAAAGTGCTCGGACAGAGTGTTTAGCAAGGACAGAGATCGCATCTGTGATAGATCGATGACGAGAATCACATTGACTAGGTTCTGCCGAATCCTAAGCTTGGGTGAAAGCAGTGACATCGCGTGGACGCGAAGGAGCTGTGAATTATCACGATCTTTATCAGAAACGCATAACAATCCGAGGCAAAGGCAATACACACAGCTTGTAACGATGGGCTGGACTTGGCGTAGCGAGCATCGGCAGCCAAATCATTCCAATATAATATGACACCTCCACCTTCTTGTCTATCGCTTGCGTCAACGAGCCCTTCGAGGTACTCGGCAAACTTAGGTGGGAGTGGAAAGGCTTTAATCTCTTCAACAATACCGTCGCCTTCGCTCATTCGTGCTTGCGCTGCAAAGGCCGTCGCTGAACCACGCGTAGAAGGCGCAGAATCAGATTGTTGTGAGGCTGAGGGATGCATAAGAAGCTCAATCGCCTGCTCTGTTGTCAAACCTAAGTCAACAAGAGACTTGACGAGAGTACGTTCACGCTGCAAAGTGCGCAAGAGCCTAGGTAGGGTGTTTCAGTCAGTAAAGTGGACAGAGAGCCAAATTATTTATCCTCACCCAAAGATGCTGGCCGTGCTACCCTCATTCTCATTGAGAAGCCGTCCGTTTGCCCAAACCATATTCACCCCCTGGGCTGCCTTCACCCAGTTGTTGTATACTTCGTCACTCAGCTCTTCGGAAATTCTAACTTTGCGGGCAAGGGAGGTCGCGTAGAGTGGGAACGAATTCGTGAGCGTCTGAAATAGCTGCAAGTCAGAGAGAGGGAGGGTATGGTGACTGTCCCAACAGTGATGGACGTGCATTGGCTCCATAAGGGGCTTGTCGGAAAACGACACTATAAATTGGACTGCCTTTGTGCCAAGCTCTGTGAAACGGATATGTAATTTTCCTCGGGGCTAATGGAAATCAGGAGACTAACCTGAAATCTCTTCGGACGTCGACGGCTCTCCTTTCATTGCCCTCGTTTCGGCTTCTTCGTCGATGTATGGCAAAGAATCAAAGATACAGGTGAGAATTTCTTCGTCGGAGGATCCATGAACCTCGTCGTCTGCTGGTCCATTAGAGTCCTGGGAGGTGGTGTGGTCCTGGTGTTGGTTCCTGTCGTCGAGAACTAGGTAGTCCATCTTTTTGAGGTCGAGAGAAACACCATATCCAGAGAGATGACTCGACAATTGGTCATCTCCGTGTTCAATAGTCCCCTTGGCCCAACGAAGCACATATTCGACATCCGGCTGCAAACCGAGAAGGGCGTCGTGAAGAGGATGGAAAGATGGCGCAGTAGGGTTGGCAAAGTGGATGGCTGTACGCCGTGGTTCTCCCAGAGACGGAGAAATTTGATGGACGTGATCCAAGGGAAGACGCTTTGGCTTTGACACGACAACACGATCGTCTTGGGAGTTGGCGAGCTGAAGAAGTGTCTCCGCGTCGCACACGACTTGACCATACCAGTCGACCCAGGACGCACACTCGGGATTTTTTAGCTTGTCGCTATCCGTCAAACTCGCAATGTGACAATCATAGTGCTCTGAAGACGCAGCCAGGCGAGGTGTCACAGCGTGCAACGCAAGGCGTACACGAGCGGAATTGAGGGAAGCCCAGTGCATGTGATGAGATGCAACCGTGAAGACAGCATCATGCGCTTGCTGAGGGGTATATTGGCGCTCTGTGAGCGTGAATGCGGAGAGCAGAGGAAATAGGACTGAATGGTCCTCCATTGCGACTGATTCACTAGAGACCGAGTGAGCAGAGATGGGTGATTAGTGTCGGGGACTTACAATGCTTCGAGCAACGGATCATTGGCAGAGAAAGAGGAGCGAAGGGAGACTGTGACGGGCGGGGACGTGCCATGAGCGCTGATGGCGCTCAAGACGATGCCCGCGAGGACAAAGAACGTTCGAGGGAGCGCCATATATGCACCTCGTGTTGTCGCGTCAAAAGATCCTTGACACGTCTCTGTATCACGTGCAGTACTTTCGGCAAGCACCGTAACTCCGCCCACTTTCTGCTATAAAAGACCGACGACTACCGCCTTTCTCTTTCAACCCACAACAGCTCGAAAGCTGCGAGGCTCAGCACGCACAAGACGCGTCCCAGACGTGTCTTTCCTTCTGAGCGGGAAGGTCTGAGCATTACAGTCATCCTCGATTGTCTCTAGATGGGACCAGTCCTAATGGACTGCGCGACGTACCAGAAATGCAGTTGCCACTCGTGCAATGGTCAACTTTGAAAAGCGTCGCGGTGACTGGGTGGGTGCTCTCTTTCCACAATACTCGATTCCACTCTCTATCGCGGTCATTGCGTCTTCCGACGCACAACGTGGTTTGCAGGTCTGTTCTGTCCTATGTGGTCGGCTGTCTGCCACGGGGTTCGACACTTAGACTCGGTCTACTCTACCTTACCGAAAGAGGAGCAGTGCAGCCATAGCATGTCGCTGTTCCAGGCTTACCAGCCCGCTGCTAGGATGCAGGCTGACACGCCATTTCACATATCCTACGTGACCCACTTTGTCACCCTCTAGTGCATACCTTTCACTGTCTTTGTCCTTTGGTGTCTGGTTAGCCCCCACCCATTGCCCGGTCCGCGTTGTTCTTGCCGCTGGTTCCCCCAGCGGTACAATGGTTTTTCATTCACGGAATAACTTTTGTAGCCGTATGAGGAGACAAGTTGAATCGTCTTCCTGGAAAGGGCAGGATTCCGTTTTTTAGTTCACTTCGTGGCTCACTGTCCTCGCTGACTGTGAAACTCGATTCAGACTACTCTCGGACTGTCGTGGTTCTATTTTTTGTCCCTTTTTCTCCTCGTGAGGATATACGTTGTGACTGTTTCTAGTTCACAAACAATGTAGAATGTTGATGTGTATATTTCTTGATGCGGGATTGATTTATATGATTTCAGTAAGTAGAAGTTGAAATCTACTGGTGAGCTCATTTATTTGTTGAATGTGCACCACAGTGCGAGTGACTCTGCTACAAAAACCAATGTGGTATGCATGAAGTTATCTTCTGCAATGCTTCGAATATTGCCGCTAACAAAACCGGAACTTGATGTTTGACATTTTATTTAAGGAGACAATACTCTAAGCATACTTAGCCTTGGCCGCTTCTTTTCGCTACCAGTACCCGGTGGTCGTGTTCACTGACGATCACTTTTCCTTCCTTCCTACTTCTTTTCCCTTGGAAACTCTTTGATTGATTGTGGTCTCCCAACGCCTAAACATGTATTCGTATGTGGCCATGTACATAACTATACTATATGTGACTATTCTTGCAGGCACCCTTGGCTTCGCCGAACGATCCCATCGCTCCACCGGTCAGGTGCACTGAGTAAGTACTCCGTCCCCACAAATACATATTGCAACGTCATTAGGTACGTCTAGTACTCATCGCGCCGAGTATCCGAGCGCCGTGAGCGGAGAGCGGAGAACTGAGCTCATCCAGCCATATCCACAAGTGCTTCGGCGTTTCGTGACTTCTTAAGTTCTTGTTTGTCCGACCACGATTCGAATCACTTGGCTGTTGGTGCGAGGACCGCACCGGACACGCACACAGGACGCACCACGTACGCACAGAGTGGTATATATATATTTGTCATCTTGCACAAAACATCCGGACGTGAACGTGGGGAGCCACGGTGTGTTGGTCATCGATATATTACTGCCTGTGGAAAACGCCAGCCAGCACGGGGATGGGGATGTGGACATTCGGACGTGAATAGCGTTGATGGGTTCTTTTTTTCACATGTCCACCCCATCAAGTCTGAATCCTTCGGACGGAGTCTCACGGACCGAGGCGAACGTGGCGATTCCAAGTACATAGCACCTGCGAATGCTATGAGTCTCCGGGATAGGGAGCGTCGGTGCCCGACTCGCTTGGATACACACGCGTACACACAGATCGGAGACACATTTATTCTCTTTGAGGGAATGCGGATCGCGAACGAGCGTGCGGCTTCCGGGATGGTTTGAACCGGGAATCTGGAACCTGGGTACTGGGTGAGATGGATGGACAAAAGGGTGGGTTGGTGGAAACAGGGCAACGACGTCGGAGATGTTGTTATTGATATCGAAGCGTCGCTGTTGTTCCCTCAGATATTCGTCTTTTTTTTTCAATCAACTGTGCTAGCGGAACTAGTATCGTCGCGCTCGCGCGTTGGGAAGCGGCAGACAACGTCGACAACGCGCCCGGATCAGTCAAGAAGCGAGGATATGGTGACGACGATATCAGCATTGCATGTTGTATAGCCACCACGCCGCGCGCGGGTGGAGCCGGTAACCTGCTCGATATCGAAGCGGCTCGGACGAACGTCGCACGGCTGGTCACCCTTTTTTTTCTTTATCGCGGGGACCTTGAATCGAACATTTGAAGGTGTACTCGGGAGCTCACGGGGACGACGGCGTGGATGCTGTGTATTCACACACGGCTGCCTGGAATGGCGCGAGCGCAGATCCTAACGAGGCTGCGCTTGCGTCATGAGACTGTCGGCGGTCGGACAAGCTGTCCATGGCAACCGCAAAGACCACACCCCCGGCCCTAACATCGTGGATGTGCACAACAAGCATGTCGTGGAGACACAATTGAACGAGGGTGCATTTGTTGTTGTTGTTGTTGTTTCAGAAGTCATTTGCAAGGACTACTCGGGGTTCCCTCGTTGTGACCGGTCTGGGAAAAGCATTGTAGGAACAAGGAACCGGCTTGGCGTGATTGCTGCGAACAATCCGTAGTCTAGTAGGAGAAGCATTGGACGAACGTGATTTTCAATCACTGTTGTCGGTGGAGCGCAACTCCACGGGGCCTTCCCGAGCCGCAAATGAAAGTTACGGGAGGTACATGAGAAACGCGGACAATATGGCTGAGAATGGACGACTGAAACTTTAATCAGGAGCATATCTTTCGAGATATGAAGGAGCTTAGAAGAATGGGGAGAAGAGCGTGGGAGGAGACGATTATCGTCCGAGGAGATCGCGTGGACAATCGAGCTAAAGCGTGGAGGCAGGCATACGTCAAGCACAGCAGGCATGATGGCACGACGTCGTGCGGCTGGACCGTACATTGATGAAATGGAGTTTGGAATAATAGAGCGGTCCCGCAGAGCATGCAGGGTAGGACAAGGGGGAAGGCCGGCAAATAAAGATACTGCGGGCGAAAAGCGGATATGAGACAGGGGTGGTCTGGGTGGTCTGACTGAACATTCTACTATGTTCTAAAGATGTGATTCGGAACGGTGGTTCGCATTGTGGCCGAGGTGGAAATAAGCGGTGGGGGGGGTACTAGGGAGAGTCGCGGAGACAATAGGTGGAGTGTATTTTGATGGAAGGACGTAAGATGGGGGGTCACGCGCTGATGGTGGCATGGTCGACTGAGTTAATGAAGAGCGACGTGGCGGGGACTCCTATCACTCACAACGAGGCTTGCCATAAATGGACACGTGGGACCGAGGAAAAGGAGTTGCAATGTCCTCGTGATGACTAAGCACCGCTAGAGCCGATCCAGGCCCCGGCTGTGAGATTTAAACCCAGATAGGAAAGCTCTTACGCCCGACAGGCTGTGCCTCAGTCGGAGAACAAAAACAGCTCCAACCGGGCTGACAGTGATCAGCCGAACTACCCACTTTTGATATCCTCGTTTTTTTCTCTCCAAGCGACCCAGCGTCGTCCTCTTCACCCTCCATGTTGCTCGCTCACAAACCCGTCCTTCCCCCAATGTTCCCTCCGTCATCACACCGTCGACACCCATCAGCACCCCCAGCCGTTATAGTCCAGCCCACCAAGGTACCCGGCATACTCTCCATATCTAAACCTCTCCGCGCCGACTCCCCCCGCCAACATCGCCAGCAGAATCCCCACAATCGCAATCTACAACGCACGCCCAAACCCAAGCACGCCAACGCCGAGTCTGCCAAACATGCGCACGAGAAGCCGTCTCCCGACTCCGCGCTCCCCTCAGTCGCGGAGAAGCCGGTTGTACAAGCACATACGCCCACCCCGGACAAGCCCCCCCGCGGCCGACAGAACAAGGCCCCGAAAGATAAGACTCCGGCTAGGTAGATGTCGTCACCCCATACAACACTTCCCACCTCACCCGTCCTTTTCATCCCCAGGAGCTCGTCCACGCATGCTCACCCACGACGCAACAACGCCCGACAGCCTTCGCCCCCCATTACTTCCTCGCATGTAGAAGGCCCCGTATTTTCTCAGCCTCGTAATCCTACCGCAAACTCTTTCGATCCGTTCATCGTCAGCTCAGATTCCGATTCTGACGCCAACTCTCGTCCTGCTTTCCCCTCCAACTGCCGCACTACCAAGCTGTCCCCGACCCTTGCGCCCCCTCCCCCTGGAAAAGCCGCTCGCCGCCGAAACCCGATTGTCCAGCCACCTGGTACTCCCTCCCCTGCTTCTCGTCCCGTTCCTGTTCCGGGAAACAAGCACTCTACCCATCGGAATAATCTTTCCAGATCCGCCCCAGTTCCCCGAGCGCTTCCTCGCATGGGTATAAGGCGGGCATCCACGGGTCATGCGATGGACACGGATTTTCCAGTTTGCGATGACACGACTGACGTGGAGGATACTTCGCCTCCAACTACCCCCGCCCGGGAGCTCCCTACGGACCACGTGTGGCAACATCTCTCCTTGGATGGTCCTCGCACAGCCCCGTTCAACGTCTTTTCGTTCGCAAACGCTGCGGATTCCACTCCGCTGCGGCCACGTCATCATCACCATCGCACGCCGAGCGACGGCGTGTTCCACATGTCCCTGGACGAGGACATGTCTTCCACTTCCGACGCCCCGGAAGAGCACAAGAAGCTCTTTGGCTTCCCGCCGAAAAGATTCGGCTCAGTTGGCCACAGCGCCTCCAATGCTGGCAAGGACAAGGCCGGGTTCTTTGCGAGTTCCCTGTTCCAGAACTCGCCCAGTCCGGATGAGTTGCCTCCCCCCGCTTTCTAAGCGGTCCCTTCCTTTTTAACGTTGATTCTCATCAAAAGTGTAGAGGTAAATATCGCCATCATCCTGCCTCTCTGTTGCTGACCTTAGGCCCAGCTTAGATTATTCGTATTGGCGATCAGCCCCATTAGACTAATATCACCTAGCAGCGACATCATTCCCCTCCCACCTCCGGAAGGTTTCCCTTTGTCGTTCCCATGTCGACCAGAAAGTTGACCCCCGTCGATGGCCTGGTTTTCTGGGACGGCTTGTGACCCCTACCGTTTTCTTCCGATATCATTATTCTCGGCAACCTCCGGGATTGGTTCCATGTGACATTTCTTCTGGGGCTGTTGGTTTCCCACGCTGCGTTCGGTGTCGTCCGACGGATAGTTCCGCTCTCTCTATGGTTTGCATCACTCGGTCTTTTTACTGGTCAAGGTCTCTCTCGCACAGGACACTCGCGGTTTCTTATTTCCCCACCACCCGGATACTTACATCCGGGTTCCGTCTAGCGTCGATATTCATACCTCGCTCGCTCGCGGATTTTTACGTTCCAGCATCCCACCTCTTTCTATTCTTCCATCTACTCAATGTGTCAGTATCGCCGGCTCGTTTCCCCATCGCATGCTTTCGCCCCATCACCCCACGCTTCTTATCTTGGTTCCCGAGAAATCGGGTCTGTATAAAAGGAGCTGACGAGGCCACGACATACATTAAAAACAAGACATCCCCTCCAGCCTCGGATCAGCCATGTGTATATGATCTTGCTGTTGTTCAGGTTGCGCGCCGCGTTCAACTGCAAGTAAACAACTATCCGCCTGCCCCTGCTTATTTATGCGCGGCTTTGCGTTGTGCAGGGTTTCTATTTCTTCCTCTTTTGTGTTCTTGGATCTGGGGACTTCCGTGATATTTGCCTCCATCACACCTCCTATGCTTCCACCCTTTACTTATATGCCTCGTCTTTTTGGGTTCACGGTCCCTAATTCCCTTTGCCCATTGTCTTTTTAGTGATTCAATTGGTGGTCTGGCTATTTATCTCCTTCGTTGCCAACCTCGAATCATCTTTCACTGCTCTAGGATGCTTTGTCCGGAGCTTCTCCTTTTTTTCCTGCTCTTTTTTCCTCCTGTCCAGGCGTGTATCAATATCGACTCGGCCCACTAGCTCGGACTATCGCATCGCATCATACCCACCACTTTTGTGCTATAGCCAACCTTTTTTCCCCCTTGTCTTTCCCCTTCACGATGTGTATGGTGCGACATTGGTTTCCCGATGCCTATATTGGACCTTGTTGTAAGTCTGTTCCATCATCCATCATCAGCTCTTGGCGCTGATCATCCATTCTAGTTTATTATGTTCCTACTGAAGTAACGTACACACATACCCTTCTCCCCTCTCCACGACGTTGGTGCAGCGAGAACCGAAGCGTACATACTTTCCCGTTAGTTCACTTCCCTTTTCCTCCTCCGTTTAGATTGCTCGCCGCACCACGGTTCCGCCTTCCTACATAGTAACTTAAATCCGTCGCTCGTTACACGAATCAAATAACCAGTACACTCGTTCATACAGAATTGATGTTTTGACTTGAATAGAATTTGTTTTGGCAAAGAGTTGTAGACTAGCTGCTACAGAACAGAAACGTGTACTTGCCCTCAAGTTGGCATTGGGGAGTCGAGCTGAGTACTATCAAGCTGTAAGTCATGATGAATTTCAGATACCCAGCCAGGAAGATTTCAGTACTAGCAAGTCTTCGGCCGACATATGGTTTGATATGCCCGACCCGAAAATTTTTGTCTGAGTCCAAGGGTATTCGCCGTATCGTCTGTCTCATTTGATCATTGCAATCAGATTCAGATCAAACTAATCTCACTCATCACAGTATATACCCTGCCTTCAATCGCACCATCATCCCCACGATCAGGTTCCCCACTTTTCCAGACGCACGTCCAGCACTACTAGCACTAGCACCATGAGCAATGAAATCGGAGCCGAACAAGCCCTCCACATTGCCATCGTCGGTGTCGGCGGCGTCGGTTCTGAGCTTATCCAGCAGCTGATCGACTCGACCTCGCCCTACCCGATCTCCATCATTGCGCTCTCTAACTCGCGCAAGATGCTCCTCTTCACCGCCGCCCCGGATCGCTGCTTCGTCCGCATATCACAAGCGTGGGTCAGTGCACTAGACGGACCGGACGCGCAGCCAGCGAGCCTCGATGATTTGTTGGCTGAACTGTCCAGAGTCGCGCAATACATGCCGGGACGGGTCGTCTTCGTCGACAATTCGTCGTCTGAGACGGTCGCGGAGGCGTACCCACGCTTTTTGGACGCGGGCGTGCACGTCGTGACGCCGAACAAGAAGGCTTTTTCGGGTAGCCTCGCGCTGTATGAGCGGATCTTTGGATCGGTCGCGAATCGATGCACTACCACGGGGACGAGGCGTGGGGTGGTGTATAATGAGGCGACCGTCGGTGCGGGGTTGCCAATCATCTCGACGCTCAAGGATTTGGTGAACACGGGGGATAAGGTGAGTGGTATCAATGGTATGCCAGATATCTGGCAGGCACCTGACGGTGTCGACTTGCAGGTGAAGAAGATCGAGGGCGTCTTCTCTGGGACGTTGAGCTACATCTTCAACGAGTACTCCCGAGGGGAACAAGGCGGGCCTTCATTCTCAGCCATCGTGCAAGTCGCCAAGGAAAATGGGTACACGGTGAGTAACGTTCAGCCTGTCCCCCCCCCAAAAAAAAAAGAAACAAGGACAAGAAGAAATGACACGCCATCGAACACTGACAGGAACCGCACCCGGGAGATGACCTCAACGGCGCCGACGTCGCACGCAAACTCACGATCCTATCGCGCATGATCCCTGAGCTCCGCGACCTGCTGCCAGACGGACACGTCAGCGTCCGTCCGACGTCTCTCGTGCCTGAACCGCTGCGCGACGCGGACGCGGCCACGTTCATGCAACGGCTGCCAGAGTTCGACGCGGACATTGCTGCGAAGCGGGACGATGCGGCCCGGCGGGGTAACGTTCTGCGATACGTCGGCGTCATTGACGTCGAGCGACGCATGGTGGAGGCGAAGCTGGATGAGTGAGTCCTCCTCCCCCCTTTTTTTTGGCGTGTCATGTCTGCGCTTGGCTGACTGGAAATATGAACTTGCGCGCATGTATGCACGTCGGATCGGACACACAGATACCCCAAGACGCACGCGTTCGCTACGTCGTTGCAAGGCAGCGACAACATCATCATGTTCCACACCGAGCGATACGGGGCGCGGCCGCTCCTCGTGCAAGGTGCCGGTGCGGGTAACGCGGTCACTGCGATGGGCGTCGGGAGCGATATACTGAAGCTGTTTTGAGATGCATTCCCCTCGGATGACGATAGCTGCGGTTGTGTACGTGTACGTGGTGCGAGCGATTCGGCCGGAACAAGGAGAGAAAAAAAAAGAATTATTGATTCAAGGACAGAACGAATGATGCCCCACAATGCCTGAAGGTGGCGTATCTTACTGTGACAGCAGAACCTTTTTTTTTTTGGCTGTTTCACCTCATTTTGATACGCGCATGTGGACTGGGCTCGGAACAGCATCCACGACGAGTAAACGCACGACATGATTCGAAGGCTAGAACAACCACACAGGAGTGGACCGAGGGCTGGGCGCGCCAATGGTAGTAGGTCTCTCTACCTCCCGCGGAAAATCAGGCGCGGACGACCGTCCCGCACGCACGGTGCATCCTTGTAGTTCTTATCTCGTTCGTTATAGTGGGCGTGTTGAGCTTGCGGGAAACACGGCCTTCCAAATTGAGGGGAATTCGTTTGGGGTTCATGACGACGACTCGCGTGAAGGGTACGCACAACAACCACCTGCGAAACCTTGGAGCTCGCGTTTCGGATCCTGCCCTTTCAATTGACAGATCGGCGCCCGCGAAAAATGAACATGCATGCATGTCGTTCCTTGATTCCTTGTCCCTGCCTGTCTGGTTGTCCCCAAAGTATTGTATTATTTATCAATAATAACGTTCGTCCTTGTTGCTTCTCGTTGGGGGTACGGTACCCGATATCGCTATCGCTATCGCATATTATAGCACTTGTGCATGAAGGGCCGATGGTGTCGTGGGACTCGGACGGATGCGGGGGATAGATAGGTATTAGGGCTATCCAGTGGATGACGTGCTCGAGAGCACAATGGGCGTTGTACGAGTTGCTATAGTCGGATTAGCCTTACGAACTTCAAGTTGCGAAACTGCGCCCACAGACTGATATGGGTAGTAAGGAAGTGAAAAACCTAGTACTAGCGTAAAGCCCCCGGCCATGAGAAACGCACAGCCGTGCGAGATCTGACGGACGGCATTGGCAGGGTCAGTGGGCCGCGCAGTCGATTCGAAGTTTCCTGCCTTCGAGCTGATATGATAAGAGCCTTCTGGAAGCGAGGGAGACTCTGGGGGAAGATCTGAGTCCGATCTCCCAGCACGCAAGCAAGCACAGCACGCCATCATGGATTCATAAACAAAAGGATAGCCCAAAGGAGGTAACTCGACATGTCCCCAATGGTGATGACGTTTGCGCACTGTTATACATACCGTTGTACGGCTCCATCTGTGAACAAGAACGCGAGTGCGATCAATCACCCCCCTCACTTCATTCAACTGCAAGGATTCACCAACGTACTTCAGGGGATTCTCGTCACATTGCGTAGCGCCAGAATACAATAAAGACTCTCATGTCCGAACAAAACGACGGCGTTTTCACAAAAACAAAAAAGAACACATCAAATCAAAGTGGAGTTAGCATGTAGGGTGGCCAAGCCATCATGTCGTCAGGGGAATTGCAGGATGAACGGCTTCATGTATGCCTCCCAGGTGCACTGTGACAGATTCCAACCACCACACTCATCCAGAAACATCGTCGGAAACTCCTTCATGATGGTCCGGAATCGTTTCCTTGCAGCGGTCCTTGCACTGGTTTGACCTCTCGCGGAGTTGGACCTTCGAGACGGCGCTTTCGGTGGTGTCTTGTGCACGTCGGCCAGCACCATCTTTTCAACCTCTCGGAATGCCTTGCTTTTCGGAGATGTGATGTTGGTCAGTTGCCCACAGATGTGGTTGAAGGCGAGCCGGGTCAAAACTGGGAAGAAGTGAACCATGGACCCGGGCGTGCCGCAGACGACCGGACAGTCGGGATTCGGGCAACCATTGGGCACCGTGCCGTTCGGATACAAACATTTGCCGTGGAAGTAGGAAGGGAATATGGCGCGCTCCAGACCATCGTAAGCGAGCTTGTGGTACGTGTTGAAGACGGGCGTAAAGTAGCTGATGGAGTTCTCGCGACGGTGGGCGGGCGGTATGATTTGGGCGTCTATCTTATCGGCCTGGTGGAAAGTGTAATGAATGTCAGAAGTGCGGGGAGCGCGGGGGTACGTACCATCTCTTGCAAGACATTGATGGCGATGGGCGAGTATTGAGAGAGGTATTTTTGAGTTATCTTGACGATGCATTCCCCTTCGCAGGCAAGAATGGCGAGCGGGGTGACAAGGAGGGCGGCGAGTAGCATTGTAGACACCATGGCGGTGCGGCGGGCGGGGTGACGGGTTGAGGTGAGTTGGTGCTAGTATGAATTCGACGAGTGTTGATCAAGTGAATGTAAGTATGACGAACGATCACGTGGGTGTTTGGCATGCATTTGATTCGCCTTACTGCAGCAAAGTGCGACCGAATCCGGTTGGACAGTGCGCATACATTTTCTACACGGTTGGAGATTGCGTTGCTGATGTCCAAGAGAAGCTTAACCATATATTGGCAAGTACACACAATGTGACCGTGGTTTGTGGATGACTGGCCTTGACGAGATACAAGACGATGTAGCGCGACTAACGGCCGCAACATCAAGCTGGAGATTCCGGAAGTGTAGACTAGTCGTAATCTGCCAAAAGGCGTCAGACATGAAAATGAAAGGAATAAAATCTCTCACCTCCACCACCACCTCCGTCATCCCCACCACCCCCGCCACCTAAATCATCAAGGTCATCTCCCTCGCCGTTGTCAAAGTAATTTTCGGCGTAATCATTGTCATATTCTTCATCGACATCATAATCCGAATCCACAGCCTGCGAGCCGGCATCTGACCGTTCCTCGCCGCTTTTTTCCTAGTAAATAAATTGTTCAATGAAAATACAAACGTGAGATTCTGAAGAGCGTACGAGCTCCTCTGCTTCTTCCACTAGGTCGTCGAGGTCCAAGCGCGTCGACTTGACCTTTTTTTCTACTGGAGGCACACATGCATCAAGGTAGTACACGTGACAGCGAAGAGGACATACCTTTCCGTTTCTTCTTGGGATTGAAGTAGGTATCGAATATTTCAGCTGGGAAGAAGGATGCATGGAGGTCTTTCCGCTTGAGAGTAGGGAGTGTTACAGAAGTATGTCGATATTTGTCCGAATATCGTTCGAGTTCTGTTCGATCGGATCAGTTGGATCAGTGTACAGCACACTCAAACGCGACCTGACCGTTCGATTTTACTGCTTCCACGACATAATACGCGGATTGGCGGAGTCGGGTGATAAAGCCAGTCTGCAGTGCGCTTATTTTCCTTTCTTCTGCGGAGAAATCTGAAAGCACGGGTAACGGATCCAGGGGCTGCGCGGACACGATATCAGAGTTTTGTCACGTAACGATGAACAAGATTTGGAATCCAACCGTACTGGGTACAATGCATCGGCTTCACGCGACATTGCTTGTATATCGGCAAATGTGAGCCCCATGGGAGGCATTGAGCCTGCTCCATATGCGCCCCCTCCCTTGAATCCGCCTCTCCCGCTTCCTCGACCTCCACCACGACCGCCTCGAGACATATTCGAAGTAGAAGTGTCTCATACAGCAACACTAAGAAGGGAAGTGCTATCCTAAACTTAAAGCTCCGAAACTCCGCTCACCATATAAGGCGGTAACAGTCGGTTTCGTGTCGCCCCTTTTGTTGTTTCTAACACTCTCCACGAAGCGTTTTCTCTGCCACGTACTCGCTGTTTCACTCTTCACTGAAAAAAATGGACCAATCTCTTGACGAGGTGAGCAGAACGCGTCTAGACACTTTTTTTTTGTCACTGAACCCTTTTTTTTTCAGGTCATTGCTTCCACCCGCACGAAGCACCAGCGCCGACCTGGTCGCCGCACTCCAGCCAAAACCCAGGTGCTGGGCAACCCTGCAAACGCTGCCTCCCGTGCCGCCGTCCAGAACGCTGCCGCTGCAAAAGTAGTCGCCGCAGGCACCCCTGCCTCTCAGTCCGCTGACAAAATCATCGTCTCAAATCTCCCCCCGGATGTGAACGAAGTCCAAATCAAGGTATTGCAGTTGACAAGTTGCCCCTAATTACATTATTGACACGTTTTTCAAGGAACTCTTTCACTCTACTGTTGGCCCTCTGCGTGAGGTCACCTTGCACTACGACAGTGCCGGCCGTTCCAAAGGCATTGCTGCGGTGCACTTCCAAAAGAAAGGAGACGGAACCAAGGCGTACCAACAATATCATAACCGCCTCATCGATGGGAGTCAGTATCGCCAATTCCTTCTCTTGTTGAGATGACCGTTGCCGTCGAACGCTGGTCGATGCCCACTTTCAAAGCTACTTGGGACGACACCTCAGGCGCTGAAAAGTGCGAGTTGACGGTCTTACTGGTGGCGACCATGACTTGTCCTCGCTGCCACCCTTGCTGCCCCACGCATGAGGTGGATCACAGCCGTGGATTGCATCCGAAGGACTGATCACCCTTCGGATTCCACGCTGCCTGCAGCCAGCTGTCCGGGCTTACTTTATGGTTCCGTCATGGGATTTGGTTTTGAGTATGGTGCAAGGATTGTGGAGCGAGGGTCGGTGTCCTCCTGACCTTCACCGCTTGACCAATTTCAGGATTGGGCATGTCATGAAGGCTCGACATACGTGGTGGCGTCGTGAAGAGTACTTGAAGGCGGTTGAACGATTCAGCGGTCCTCGGTAACAGCTGGGGTCATGGTTGCTCGTATCCGTCCCCCTTTTTTGCTTGCCTGCTTGCATCAGAACTCAGCCGATTAATGCTCACTGTCTCGCGCTCGTCCGTCAATTACAGAACGACCCATGAAGATTGAAATTGTCGTTGATCCTTCGCGCCCAGCTCCAGCTCAGTCCTTAGTCTCTCGTGTCGCCCCCCTCCCTGCAACCGCTACCACCACTGCTCCAGCTCTCGTGCCAAGGTCGGGTTCTGGCTTGGCTTATTGGATCCTTCCACTCATCTGTGCCCTAGACCCGCGTCGCGTGGCATCCGCAGGGGAAGAGGCCGTGGTAGGAAAGGTGGTATTGAACGTCCGCAGAAGAGCGCCGCTGACCTGGATGCGGAAATGGAGGTATGTGCCCAACATCCTCGAGGCCGTGATGTTGGAATCCTGATTGAGGTGACAGGACTACACTGCGAGCAACGCGACGGTGCCAACTGTTGCTGCTGCAGCGTGAACGGTAAATAATGTACATGTTGTGTGGAGTCATGCTGCTCTCGACCCGTTTGTGACATGCCCTGATAATATTCCGATACCTGTTTTCTTTCTCTGCCCTCCGTAGTTTAGTTGCATTTTTGTATTTTGCCGAAATTATGACGGTAACAATCGCTACCAAGGCTTGTTACTTCCGTTTTTGGTTGTGTACAATAAGGACAATGTGTCTGTGATTTTGCCATTGTCTCCAAACGAGCAACCTCCATGGATGTCGATGAAGACCAACTGTTGTTCGCTGACAGACAAGAGTGGGCCGATGTTGTCCCCCTCGAGCAGTACGAAGGTGTTACTCCCATCGCGCCGATCTTTTACACGCCAGAATGTGCGTTTGCAATGACTTCTCCGACCGAGTTATCTCGAACTCCTGGACAACGATTTAGACAAAGATGCTACCGACTACTTCAGAGGCATTGTCAAGACTGGAGAGAAGAGTCCTAGGGTTCTCGATCTCACAGAAAACATCATTCGTCAGAATCCTGCCCACTACTCCGCATGGTGAGTGTTTCAACCCCTCTTTCGAATCAGAGCCCCGAATTACATTTCGATCAGGCAGTACCGATACAGGACCCTTGTTGCCCTGAATGCGCCGCTGGATGTTGAGCTCCAACTGATGGACGAGCTTGCGGTCAAGTACCTGAAGACGTATCAAGTCTGGCACCACCGTCGGTTGCTCGTCCAGCAGACCCAGGACCCCGTGCGCGAGCTCGCGTTCATCGCCGATGCGCTGCAAATCGATACGAAGAACTACCACACGTGGTCGTACAGGCAGTGGATCCTCGCACACTTCAACGACGATACACTGTGGCGCGACGAGCTCCCGTTCGTCGAGCGCATGCTGGACGGCGACGTACGCAACAACTCGGCGTGGCATCATCGATTCTTCGTCGTGTTCCAGTCGGGCGTCAGGAAGGGCGACGAGGAGGACAGGGCTGCAATCGTTCGCAGGGAATTGACGTGCGTCTCATTTTCTACTTTACCCTTTCTGGTTTTCATCCGTTGTTCACTTGGAATGGCCATTCCATTCCCTCTTTCTCCTCTCACCTGTCACCTGTCTCCCTATCGCCCCTCAGCTTTGTCAAGACCAAGATCGCGATTGCACCCAACAATGCGTCTGCGTGGAATTATATGCGAGGGGTACTTGACCACTCCAAGACCCCTAATTCCATCGTCAAATCGTTCGTGATCCCTTATTCCCTTCCCCATGCAGACCAACACGAGGCGTCCCTGGGAGACATTGTCGACCTCGAGGATCCCCTTCCACCACCAGGGGCTCAACTGCCTTGCGTCGCAGCAATTGAATTCTTGGCGGATATTTATGAAGCCACCGGTGGAGATGATCTCATGAAAGCGACCGAGGTACAGCACCGCTCTCATTCATCGTTGGTTGTCTATCGGGGGATAGTCTGGGTGCTAACCTTGTTTGATCTCTTCATATGAAGCTCTGGAAGTCCCTGGCGTACGAGCATGATGCTATGAGAAAGAAGTGCGTTGTTTCGTTTCTATTGTTTGTTTGAGGGGGGTTCGGCAATTAAGCTGACGTGCCTTCATTGTTAGGTATTGGGAATATAGGATCAAAGAAGCGTTACAAAATGTCCGATAAATAAATGTAGGAACGGGGGTTCTGATGAATTGCATACGGCGTATTGTTTACTTGAGGCTCCCCCTGTTCGGCGCCGGACCGATCAAGGAACACCTATCCCTTCGGTTGCAAAGTTTGTCGAACGAACCTGATCATCCTCAAGAGTCACGTTGCACGAGTTCACGTTCACAAGTTGGGCGTGCAGGTTTCCATGCTTCGTAAGCATCAAACCCTTGTTCAGCGGACCCTAAGCCCTACAGCAAATGAATGACTCGCACCACGGGAACGATGGCATGTTCTATGACGAACTTGGCGTCAATGAGATCTTGACATTGTGTTCCTCGCACGTCAGTGCGGCCACTTTGACCACAAGCCAAACAGACAATCATTCCGATAAACCGGTGCCGCCTGGAATACTCCATGTATTGTCAACCTCACCACCGGTTGGCAATTCTGGATGGAAATAGATGCAAGAAAGCAACGGAGTACTTCTTTGGACGATACACGATTAGTACGTGGCGAGGTACGTCAGCATCCTTTCAATAGTAAAAAGAGTTTGGATCTGGAGGGGTTCCGTCGCACTGGCGAGCGTTAAATACACTGACAATTTCCGTTGCCCATCAGTCTTAACGGTGAACGTGAAGTCTTCCCACTCTCGTGACGATCTTGCCAAACTGATTTCCACACTTCATGACCCTTGTTCAGTAGACATAAGCCATCCAGCATACGAGACATCGCGGGGACGACGTCATGTTCTGCCCCACGTCACAACCCTCTTGATGACAGACAGTGGTGGTGCTTCAGTACTTTGCGCATTGTGAATGTTTCACGACGGGTTGGCAGTCCTCGACGGAAGTGGAGTGTTTGAATGAAGGATGGAATACGAGGGAGAAGAAAAGATGGATGCAGCGTCTAGGTACAACACGATATACACATGCCGTAGACGATTACCTTTCCGCCGGGTTTGAGCGCGTCGAGCAAGGCGGAGCCACCACCCTGCTTCATGAGAAACTCGGCCAGTCGCTCCTGCCAATCCTCTGTTTAAAACGACGACGTTCAGTGTGGAATAAAGAGGATGGAACAGGAAGTGGCGCGAGGGGAGGAAAGTGCGGAAAGAAATTCCCGAAGACGCACTGCGTGCGTCATGTAGGGTGTCATGTTGGAGCTGTCAGTCTTATCGTCATCGGAGACCTTTCGGCCCGGGCCACTTGTGCTGAATCTCACCATTTTACATCCTACCGATGATACATGCCACACCGAGAGTTTTGCCAAGGGTCTTGACTGTGTGTGAAAATTGATAGGAGTTATCTTCCAATACAGTCGTCGTTGAACCAGGAAGGACAAAACTGATATGGTTAATTTACCCCGGCCATATCCTCGAGCGTAAGTCTGGCCTGCTAAGAGGAGGGTGGATGAGCAAGCGAGATCAGGGCAAGCCTTTAGGAGTCGTGATAGTAACACTGAGGTCCATATAGTCGCAGCAAACTATGTGATCCCCCTCTATGGGCGCGTTTGCGGCAGGACTCTCTTGCAACAGTGGTGGGGATGGTGGATCAATATTTCAATTCTTTCAATGCGGCAGCTTCGAGCACCTTCCCCCTAGACGGGGCTGCAACTAGGTAGATGTAATTAGACACGAGTCTCTCTTGGCCAAAGAGTGAAACTACCAACCTCGCCGGCTTCTACTCTGAGTGCTAACGAGGACGTCCTCGCCTCTAACGACGCGGGCGTTGGCGGCGGCAGCGGCTGTACATTATCAAAAGACGAACATGAGGGGCATCCGTTGCATCAATGCAGACCCGCCAGTGCGTGCGGGAATTCAAGCAGCCTTATGAGGGGCCATGCACAACGTCAATGCCGTCGAGCCGTTGGATGAATGAGTTGATTCCGCTCGACGGCGGTGGTCCATGTGGCAAAATTGAGATATTCTCATCGAGTTCTACCTCAATCTTTGGCTGAGGTTCGACGAGGAAGTGTTGGGTATATGCATCGATCGAAGAACAGCTATCACATCGGTGTTCCAGAGTCTGGCAAACGAACTGATTCTCAGAGTCATATTCGCCCACTTGAATGGGCTCACGGGGGCGCAGAGAACTACAGTCACGCTGTCGCCTTCCCACTCTCGTCCATCCGAATGACGATTTTGCCAAACTGGTTTCCATGCTTCATGAGCTCGAATACCTGTTCAGCAGACCCCAGGCCCTCCAGTACACGAGACACCACAGGCACGATAGCATGTTCTGCCATGAAACTGGTCGCGTCAATGAGATCTTGACGTGATCCCATCGTCGATCCTTTCGTTCCTCCATGTCAACACAATCCCTTTGGTCATAGACAGACACAAAATACACACACCGATAAGCTTGTGCTGCTTCAGCACTTCGCGCATTGTGAACTTCACAACGGAGTTGGCAGTTCTCGACGGAGATGGGGTGTTTAAATAAATGCGAGAGGGGGGAGAATAAGAAGTGGACACATGGGTGCAAGCGCAATACGACACGCACATGCCATAGACGACGATTTTTCCGCCGGGCTTCATTCTGGATCTTGTCCGCGCTACCGCTTGTGACGAACACTCTGGTGCCCTTCCCTATCTGAGATATGGTCGCAGTGATGGTTATTCACCCACGTTCAGGCGCGTCGGGACTGCTCTCTCAAGTGAGAAATATGACATGCGCCGTCCAAGTTGTAGGAGGGAATCGAAAGCGACGATCGTCCCTGTGAAATTCAGGATTTAGGTGGAACAAAATGTAGATTGGAAATCGGGACCACCTGCGCCATCAGCTCCGAACGTAGCCCCGAAATCAATTATTTCCCGAGACGAATCCCAAGCTGTCATGTTTGGTTGATCGTTGGCAGCAAGAATCGAGAAAGGATACCGTGGTTGAATGCCACGGCCCCCATCCAGGGCTTGACCACTGTGCAAGGCAGGTAGTGGACGCGTCTCGATGAAGGATGTGACTGCATCATTATAGAGTGGGGCCCTCTCCGTAAGAGATTTCTTCGGGTAGACTATGCCACTAGGTCATAGTGTCATAGTACTTAGAACGCAGCTTATGTAATTAATAATTTTCTCTTCTCATTCAGTGTCGGACGAGCTCACAGTGCAAGGCCAGACAAGTAACAATGATGGTCGTTTTTCAGATTCGTCCGAGGTGGGTTGTATTGTCCAAGCTTTGTATGAACATAAATTCATGGTAACTCTGTCTTCGGCAGATGCCGCGACCTGTTTATAGAGAGGGCTGTGCTGTTCTTCTCTCTTTCACTCGCGACAGCTCGAAGGCTGCGTGGCTCAGCACGTACAAGACACATCTTGCGTGTGTCTTTTTTTCTGAGCGGGAAGGTCTGAGTATTTCCGTCACCCATGATCATCCCTTGCTGGGATCAGTCTTAACGGACTGAGCGACGTACCAGAAAAGCAGTCGCCACAGGTGTGTAATACTGTGGTTGACTTTGAAAAGCGTCGCGGTGACTGGGTGGGCATTTCTGTTCGTGCTACACAAGTTGGTGCTCTCTATCGCGGCGATTGTGTCCAAAGTTTGGACGCAGATCGTGGTTCCCCTGCGGCAGGTCCGCATTACCCCGTACGGAAGACCGTACTGTTCGATCGGTGCGTGCGACGGCCGATCTGACGGAGAGTATCAAATGGCTCTCCAAGCGTGAATACGCTTGACTGGTTCCCTCGACTGCGGTTCCCTGATGGACCACAGATTCAGGCTAGCCTGAAAAGCCCCTCAAAAGAACCACGATCCGTTGGCTTTGCCAGCGATGCGACTAGAGGGGAAGATTGTCGTATGCC
>JBBPOJ010000704.1:0-21791 GCA_038091395.1 Leccinum rimulosum
TCGTCGGTTCCGAGCTGACAAGTTGTCCGTGCAGTCGCTACTGGAGAGATACAACCCGCTGATCGACCTCACGGCGGACGAGAGAATAGAGGCTACCGCGCGGAGGGTGGGACTGAACATGCCTGTGACTCGAGATGACTTGTAGTATAAATATATGTTGACCTGTTACCGTCGTGTCGGGATGATGTCGTCGTTCTCCACGCAGGTGCTCAAATGTGATTCTACTTCCATCTCCTTCGATCCCGACGGTCAACCACGCGTCACCTCTCAGCACACTCTCGCCGCTCTTCGCACAGCTTCGACCCATCTCGGCGCACTTCAACCCGTCGCGTTCCCGACCGAGACCGTCTACGGACTCGCCGCCCTCGCCCTCAATGCAGAAGCTGCATCCCGCATCTTCTCCACCAAGGGCCGTCCCGCCGACAACCCCCTCATCGTCCATGTTTCCTCACAAACCATGCTCCAGTCCCTTCTTCCACCCAACTTCATCATTCCCCCGTCATATCAGATACTGATCAACGCTTTCTGGCCTGGCCCTCTCACTCTCCTCTTTCCGAGCGACACCACCAAGATACCCAGCATCATTACCGCAAATCACCCTACTGTCGCTGTCAGGATGCCTTCGCATCCAGTCTCGCGCGCACTCATTGCCATTTCCAACGCTCCCCTGGCTGCGCCAAGTGCCAACTCCTCGGGCAAACCAAGTCCTACCCGTGCCGAACATGTCTTTCGTGATCTTAACGGCAAAGTCGGTCTCATTCTAGATGGCGGGCCGTGCGATGTTGGGCTTGAGAGCACTGTCCTGGATGGCCTGCACGAAGATGGCAACATTCGCGTCCTTAGACCAGGAGGCATCACAACGGAGCAGATAGAAGAAGCACTCAAGCTTGATCACTTTGGTCATTCGATACCCAGAGTTCTCGTTCATCGTCGTGATTTCACGGACGATGCCATCGAGCAAGCCCCCACCACTCCTGGCATGAAATATCGTCACTATGCACCAGCGGTTCCCGTGACGCTATTACGACCAACCTCTCACCCACCTAGCGGTGCAAATCCTATCTCCCCCTCTACTCTTCTCGCATCTCTTAAGGATTCCACAGTTGCAAGTCAGCCTCTGAAGGTGGGGTTGTTGGCTCCGTCAGACTCTGCTCTGGCCAAGACCCTTCTCAGAGATCCGGCGATTCAGTGGCATCGCTATGCTCTGGGGTCTATATCAGAGCTGACTGTCATCGCTCAACGTCTTTTTGATGGATTGTTAACACTAGAGCAGGAGGGTGTCGACCTCATTCTTATAGAAGAAGTTCCCGAGCATAACGAGGGGTTAGCAATAATGAATCGGGTGAAAAAGGCGGCTGGTGAGACATGTTGGATTACTCCAAACCTCATATAGATAGTCAGGTACGTCGTTCTCTTACATACCGTTTGTCAACGTTGTCAAAAATGCCCTGATATTCAGAGATGATAACACGCATTCCGCACAATTAGAATAAACCCATCGTTCCTCTGATAACACCACGCTTCCGCTGAATATATGCACATCTCGAAAGCCGTCGGCTGAAAGATGGGCTTGCGTGGACCTCTCACCTTTTGCTTTCTTCTTTCACCGCACGCAATGTTTGCCGACAGAACCACAAATCTGTTCTGGTCACGCGAATGAACCAGTGCTGAGTCATTTCCTTTCTGACATTTGCCCCCTTCTTCAAAGACAGCCGTACCGGCACACCTTGCCTCATGTTCATAGGTGTGTGCCTCGTGTTGTTTTGTGACATCAGTCCGCATCTTCTCTGCTCAGTCATGATATCGACACTGATCGGGATTTGTCTCAATCTTTACAGCATCCACGACCATGATATGATATCATATGGTGTGGACAGCAGAATAGCCTTTCCGGTGCTCAAACCAACAATTACTCAAGTCCGCAAGGTCAGAATGCAAGACGTCGTATCCACGGCTGCAACGTGTCGCCGCAAGCTTCCGAGCTTGCTCTGTCCTGGCACGTGGTTTATGTATCTACTTTATGCGGTCCGCCTTTCATCACAATGTCACCATCGTATCATGTCCTTACTTGCAGGCAATCGAGTAGGTCTTGATGCGATGATTCCCTTGCTCGATGCCTATAAAGAGTTCTTTGAAATTTTCGTTCTTCACCCTGTCGTACCGTCTGGACGCTGACGACCACTTTAATTTTGTTGATCTTTAGGTGATTTGTATCGGTCAGTTATGTATCTTCAGGTCTGTGTGTGGCCACTGATTCGTGTTTGCTCTTCTAGACTCTACCTTAGTATACCGGACATTTTCAAGAAGCTGCACTTCATTCCAATAAATCCCATCACTGTATCTGTTACATCCAACTCGTAGAACTCTTTCCTTGCTTCGCCATGCCAGCAACTTCACACATCACGTTCGCCAACGATCGCCACTCCTTTACTGTGATGCAACACCCCGATAATCGTGACACTTCTAATCGTATTCCTCGACCTCCCAACGCATTCATATTGTATCGTTCCGATTTTCTTCAGAGACAAGCGGTACCCCCAGAAGTAGAAAAACGTCAACAGAACCTCAGCCGTATTGCTGGTCAATGCTGGAACATGCTCCCGGATACTGAAAAGGTTGTCTGGTACAACAAAGCGGCGGTTATTCGTGCAGAGCACCGCGCTAGATACCCTTCCCGCAAGCCCGGACCATTCCAAGAGGATACAAACAAACCCTCGGTGGAGGATAAAAGGAGAGGGAGCGCCACTGGAGGTCCTTTGAGCCCGATCCGTCGATCGCGACCCCGCAAAACGCGCCCATATCAGTCTCCATACTGCGAGGGCATGTTTGCAGCTCTTTATGATTCCAAAATATCCTCCCCGGTGTCTCAAACCCGCCCGCTTTCTCCGACCTCTGCTTTGGAGTCGCCTTTATCTACGAACGCAACCCTCTCCCCACTCTCGTCTCCCCATTTACTGTCTCCATTTTCTTCAGGTGTGCATTCCGACTGGAATGTCTTGCCTTCTGCTTGTGTCACCTATCAGAACCCGATGATTCCGAGGAACAAGACTAGCTGTGTGCTACAGCCATCAGACTGCGGAGTTATGCAATGGGACCTAACCAATAAGTCCAAAGATTTAGAGACCGTATGTGTCCTTTTTTCACTTTTTTTTTTTTGGAAATGACTGACCGAGGTTCAAAGCCCTGTCAGACATCAAGCAAGATTGGTTCCCCTATGGAGCCATACCGCACACTTCGACCAAATACCCTTGCAACTTGTGTACTACCTCAACCTCGTCTCGAGCAGCTCCCACCGCTGCGTGGCAACTCGATTTCTCCAATCTCTTTGACTCCACCGCGGTCAGATACGTTCTCACCTCCAGGGCACCCTGTGGCGAACGATTTCGGTGCCACGGATGATCTCACTCATTTTAAACAGTCATCGACGACTATGTACCCCGTGGTATACTGACAAACCAATCCTTTGAAACTGTAACATACTTATATTTACCATTGTCGGTAAGTACATTCTGACAGACGGCCTGGAGAGGAAGAGTAAATCGAGTTGAGTTGTAGTCCATATCATTGTAATGTTTATTTCATGTGACATTTATGTGACATGGTACGTACGTGACAAGTCATGATGAGGAACTCGGAAGGATCAAAAACTTTGACGCTGCATGATGGCGCGAAAGACTACAAAGGCAAGGCAAAAACACGACGAGCTGACCACAGACGACCTTCTCAAATTGCAGGAAGGCTATCCTTCAAAGAAAATCCGTCTTTCTACCACCATTTCCGATTCTGGGCACTCTGCAGGAAGTGATGAATCAGACTCTACCGCACCTTTTTCAGGTCCAAGAGACGATTCGTCAGACCAAGAAGCCTCTCAAGAAGACGCTGAATCTATTTTGGATCAATTGAATGACGGGCAGTTTGAAAGAGATCGTCTAGAGCTGGGAGGGACCATCGAGGACAGCGGCCGTCTAAAACTGTCTCGCCATACGGACTCGATCTCGACATCTACACCAAGACCGGCTCAAATCCCAGAGCCTTTTGTTATGTCCTTCAGTAACATGGGAATCTCGTCGGCATTGGAAGGCGCCCTTCATCGCTTGTCCATCCACACGCCCACTGAAATCCAAGCCGCCTGTATACCACCAATTTTGGCAGGTGCGAACTGGTGGCCAGAGACTCTACCTAGACATTCCATTAACGTTGCCCCTCGCAGGGAGGGATTGCATCGGACATGCTAAAACGGGCTCAGGCAAGACTATTGCATTCGCAATTCCTATCCTTCAAAAGCTGTCTCGTGATCCGTATGGGATCTTTGCCTTGGTTCTTACTCCGACGCGGTATGTGAGATCCGGTTCTGCTATATGACGCAGAGATTGAGCTTGAAAATCCTTTAGTGAACTTGCATTTCAGATATCGGAACAATTTGCTGTGCTTGGAGCCCCGCTCGGCATCCGTACAGCAGTCATCGTTGGGGGCATGGACATGATGACTCAGGCCCTTGAACTTGACGGCCGCCCCCATGTAGTGGTTGCCACCCCTGGTCGTATCGTGGACCACCTCAAGAGTAGTAGTGGTGACTGGGACCTTTCAAGAGTACAGTTTCTGGTTGGTCACTCTTTCGTTCCTTGTCATGATCATGGTGACAAGGAAGATACGGTAGATTCTTGACGAAGCGGACCGCCTGCTGACACCCACTTTCGCTCCGGAACTATCGTATTTAACCAGTATCTTACCCTCCGGTCGACAAACATGTCTCTTCACGGCTACACTCACGCCGTCCGTTGAGTCTGTGGCTTCGATGCCTCCAAAACGGGGGAAAATGTTACCATTCTTTCACCGCACCGATTCGCCGTAAGTGAAGCCATAGTGCAACCCGATCGTGATCTCACGTTCTCCCAGGGTCGAGACAGTTGCAAGCCTGAAGCAATGTTATGTTCTTGTTCCGTCCCATGTACGAGAATGCTATTTATTTTACCTGCTCTGCAATCCCCCAGAGGAGACATTGCCGCACCGCCGTGCACCGCCAACACTCTCAGGCAACCCAAGAAACAGGGAAGCCGGCAAGTTGAAGTCTGTCAAGAGAGGCGCTCAGGAAGACGACGACATAACCCAGCCTCCTCCCACTATAATATTTTGTACGAAGCCCCGGACTGCCGCTTACCTCACGAGTTTGTTGAAGACGCTCTCAATCCGAAGTACTGCACTACATTCTCGCCTGACACAGCGCGAACGCCTGGCGTCATTATCATTATTCCGTTCGGCTGTTGTTCCAGTGCTGGTTTCGACAGATGTTGGTGCTCGTGGTTTGGACATTGAAGACGTAGCCATGGTCGTTAACTGGGACCTCCCGAATGAACCAGAAGAATACACGCATCGCGTTGGACGAACAGCTCGTGCGGGAAAGGGGGGTGTTGCGGTCAGTTTTGTTACTGAGAAAGACGAGGAGCGTATATTACGGGTAGAAGATCGCATTGGTATGTCACTGCATGACACCCGAAGGTCACGCGCTAATGCATTCTTACTTAGGCACCAAACTTGGTACTTTGACGCTGCCAGAAGATAAAGTCTTGGATAAGCTTAATGCTGTCTCAACCGCCAAACGGCTTGCGAATATGGTAATATAAGCATACATAGTGCAATTTTTTCGTGGCTGAGCGCAGATCTTTTTTCAGGAATTGCATGACTCGAACTTTGGGCAACGGGAAGAGATCCATCAGATCAAAAGTCGGAAAAGGCGGCAAGCCGAGGTATGAAAGGGTGCATTAGTTATTGTGTATCGGTCAGATCTTTCTTGCGCTTCAACTTTGGAGCTGACTTTCGAATGTGAAACACAGGCCTGCGATGCGCGCCCGGCGCAACTCAAGGGGCCGTGCATGATGCAGGCAACTAGGCAAATAAACGTTTATGTGGGCGCAAAATCGTAAGTGGGCGTAAGTCAGTAACGACTCGGCATGGCATGCCGTTCGTTGTTGGTATTTAAACTCCGACTCCGAATCCAAATCCCGAGATCTCTTGCGGGTATTTGGATCTTTGCCCCCTGTTCTTCATTCCGTTCTCTATTCCTATCTCGCCGCCAGCCATTCCCACAGAACTGTTTTATTCCATTCATTCTCTTTTCACGTCGAACCAGGTATCATGTCCAATGCCGTCGAGAACGCAGACTGGGACTTCGTTCTCCAATTCGTCTCTGAACCACTCGACCTGGAGATGCCCACTCCAGAAAAACCTGTGTCCGGAAGAGTCGAACCGCTGAACTGTGCAGTGGTGACACAGGTGCCCACACCACCGGTATGCAACATCTTGTTCAAGTGATGTTGATTATGATGTGACGTCTTGGAAAGGAATCGTTCTCCGCCTCCCCGATAAATTCCCCTGCGGACGAAAATGCGTTGGTCTCGGTATCGACCTCATTTTTTCCGGGTGCACAGAACCATACTCTCCCGCCCGATGTCGTCCTGCTCTCATCCGACTCGGTATTCTTCTACGTACATATACATGTCATCCTGAGTGCGTCGGACAATAGCTTCAACGCCTTGCTTCCACCCTCTGAAAAGGAGAAGTCTGGTCCTATGGGTCCCGTCGTTCTCGTTCCAGAGTCCTCAACAATTCTCAACATCATGCTGCACGCCGTTTACGATATGTCTTGTTCTCATTATTCCCCTTCATTCGAATCACTTTCAGCTGCACTCGGTGCCATGTCCACGTATGGGATCTCTCTCAGAACCCACGTTGCCCTGACTACTCCCCTTTACTCTCACCTTCTGTCACTCGCACCCATCTACCCGCTGGAACTTTACGCGCTCGCTGCATCGCATGACTTGTATGACCTCGCTGTTCCGACCTCGGCATACTTGCTATCGTTTTCTCTCGCTTCGCTCACGGACGAAATGGCCGAACGAATCGGCCCCAAGTACTTGAAACGACTCTTTTTTCTGCATTTCGGACGCGCCGACGCACTCAAACGACTTCTTTTACCGCCCCCGGAGCCACATGCTCCTACCGCAACTTGTGATTATACGGAGCAGAAGAATCTGACCCGAGCATGGGCATTAGCATCCGCCTACCTCGTTTGGGATGCAAGACCGGGTAAGGATTCATGGCGTATGACACATATCGGATTGACTGTGAACGCGGTAGATCTATCCACAAGTACAATGGAGTCAGCGCTGGCGCCATTAGCTGAGCTCCTTGCTTGCGAGTCTTGTCGACGAGTGTTGCAAGAGAGGTTGAAGACACTTGTTATGCAGTGGTCAGCAGTCAAGGTATTTTGTATTCCTGAATTCATCGCTTTCCATACTCATTGAATTCAGAGGACGATTTAACCGTTGTTCAGCGCTCGCAGGCGACATCACCAATTCGCTGTTATGCTTCTTCACCCAATTCCTCGGGGAAAAAAAACGACACCCTACATGTTTCAATGGAATCAATTTCAATTCTTTCGTTATGGTCCACATTGTGTCACTTTTCTTCACGCTCTACTGCCAATGTTGTATCCCTTACATATCAGTTTCCTTCTCTTCGATTCAATGCATACGCATCCGTCATGACTCAGCATTTTCATCAATTTCTTCGATCTTCCGGACATTCCCACTTGTGCATCCATGTCCAAGGAAACCTGTATTGCCGTAATAATGCACGTACACGAATGTGTTATCGAGAGGTACAATATTAATGCATGCATCTGGTTTCCATTTATCGCGTGTCGAGGTTCGAACGAAGCGAAATACTCTCATCATCGTGTTTTGTCCTCGGCTAGAATGGCATCATTTAGTTCGTCTAACGGAGCCAGTTCCTTCTTATCCACAAGATCGAACTACATGACAGCAAAACAGTGGTCAGTGGGAGGCGGCCTGGAGCTATGGTGGAGAAGTACTTCGTTGATGAACAAGAAAAAGTGACGGTAACTGGTATTCAAATGTGCTAGAGTTGCAATCAGCCCAAATTAAACAATTGCGCCACGTTGAAATATACCTTCAATCCCCAGAGCACAGATCTGATCAAAATGGTTGCTATAGATATGAGCGTAGACACGGAACAATCTTCGAACGATCGTGCGGGCGGTGTCCTTGAAATTACGAGGGAACGGGACGCCTAAAGTTACATTTATATAGCTGTATTCAGAACCACGAAATCAAGTTGACGATCTTCAGTACCTATCTTGTTTGGGAAGACACTCTCGTCGTCCAGAATGTTTTGAGCCCAATTCATCAAAGCGTCGACGTATTCTGGAGCTGGAAGTTTGGTGGGTTTCTTGTACTTCACGCCGTCTTCCCACAAGTACTCGTACCTTGAGAACGATCAGGGATCGCGGCAAGACAGCATTGAACGATGTTCACTTACCGAGGACCTGCAGACATGATCGGACACTGGTCGGTCGACCCATGGTGTTAGTAAGTTAATTCGAGGTGGGATATCGCATACATACCTCTTGCGACGTGCAAAACTCCGTTACTGTACCGTACAGCATATTCAGGTGATTAAAGAAGTCGACGGCTATTAGAGTCGCGATCATGGCATCATTGAGTGTTTGTGTGGGCACCAACGCCGCCGCAGCGTAGTAAATCAGACGTACCGTGAACAGCAAGCCATTCGTTCAAGTCTTCACCCTCTGGGAGCTGGACGGCGAGCCTCAAGTTACCCGATCCCTTGAAGGGCCGTCGCCGCTGGCATCAGAACATGCTGGTCTCCGCGAGCCGCCTCGTGTCGTCTCACCAGCGTAGCCTCTGCGTATTTGCGCAACTGGTATTGCTTCGTTCCCTCGGGTACATCCTTGCGTGGCTTGAAGGTTCGCGTCTTTCCTCTGCACGATAAGGGCGGTGATCCTGTGTTAGCTTCATGATATCTCAGAAGACATGCAGCCACAGTGACTCACAGACCAAAGAACGAAGACATGGTGAGGATAGAGGAAGATGTGCTACGGCGATTGACATGCGATGTCGGCTCGGACGGCGGCCCCAGGCGCCCAAGATTGGCAATGGCATTGAGTGTCGTAATCTGAATATCGCCGCCTCACTAGCACTGACGCAGGAACAGCTTAGAATACGTTGGAATAGCACATTGACTTGACAATCTCTCTGCGTCAATGCGATGATCGACTATAGGATGATGGCATGTTGGGTGGCCAGTTGACGAACAAGTCTTATCCCGTCACAAGGCTGATGGTAGATTACTCTCTTACTGTCTGCGTCGTATCTTAGCGACCACCTGATTGGCGACGACCCTTTCAGAACAGCCGCCCAGCCTTGAGAGCTTTCGGGGCGGCGCTAAGTGGACTGTCAAGGTGTGGAGCGCTCAGAAACTGTTGCAAGTTGGTGGTAACGTCTGTCATGGCACCGTAATGGGACAAGCTGCTGGCTCAGCAGCTGCCAACAGGTGATACATTGGTCCTGGCCCTGATCAACAACGCAACCGTCACCAAAAATAGTCCAAAGGTGGCGTTGAGAATGCGCAGGCGGTCATGTCGTGCTTCGAGCGAAGCAAATTTTCATAAAACCCCACCCTGACGCAAGCGCTTCAGAAGGGGTAAATGTCGCATGAAACAGGATACAGTTCAACAAACCAGTCAAAAGTAAGCGACGCTCATTTTCCATCCTTTTTTGAGAGTGAAGTTGTCCAGAGCCTCCTTCGCCGTCGAGGCCAGCTCTACAGACTCGAAAAACACTTGTGCCATTTTGACCCTTGTACCAGCAGCGTTTGGTGTCGGCGACTGTGCTACATGTGTAGACAGGAGACCTCGATATCTGCGGAGATCGCTTAAGAACGATAAAAGGGTACGAAAGCTTACGCACTGTTGGAAAAGCACAGAAAGAACATCGTCGGTCACCTCCTGTGGTAGATTCGTACATAGCAGACGTGCCGACGGCTGTTGTACAGGTGCAGGCATGGTTGCTTTGCAAAATTAAAAGGTGAGTCACGCGATGTACTCTCCGACAGTCGTGCATACCTAATGGTTTGACATTCTGCACGTTTTCTTCGTCTTCGTCTATCTCCATCTCCTCGTCGCTGCTGTCCTCTTGTGATTTTTCGCGTTTCGCGTTGGGCTGGTCGTCGGTGGTATCATCGTCTCTCTGTCTCTTATCTGCCGAAGAGACCGTAAGCTTTCCTATCTGCGCCAGCTCCGGTCTTGCGTGTACAGAGGTTGGAGGAACAAATTTTGGATCCTCTCTTCGGGATGTCGCGTATGACTTGGACTTGGCGTAGGTGATGCGCTGGATGGTTTTGTTGATCTCGGCATGGATGGTTACGAAGGGGACGAGACGAACCATAGGTTTATCGTAGAACGCCATGCCTTCGCATGCTCGCATCGCGGTCGTTGCCGCTGCTAGATCAGTGAACACGAGGAACGCCTGTCCTCTCATTTTGGGACTTTTGGACGCAACCACGTCTATCACTTTTCCATAGGTCGTGAAGAGAGCATACAGCTGCAAACGCAGCTCTTCCTTGTTGACCTTGTCATTGAGATTGTTGATGTAGAGCGTGGTGTTTGGCTGGGACAGAGCCATGTCGATAACAATATTGGAGTGCGTGGTATGGGGAGGGAAGGTGTCGTCTCGATCTGGCAAGTGACTCCCACAGGTTCTGAATTGGATCTGTGATACTAGATCTACTGGCTGTCCGAGGGTACGCTGAGCTCGTCGCGCTCGGCGTCGTGCTCGTCGCTTTTTTTTTCGCGTCGCTGAGCACAACAAGACAAGTTTATTTGTCGATCTGTTGTGGTGTTGTAATTTAGCGCTCCGAAAACGTAACTTGGCAAACAAAACCAAGTTTAATCGTTTTCCTTTCTCTCTAAATTTTTGACGACTTTCTGCAATGAACGGCTTGCAGTTGTTACATTCACTTCCGTCTTTTCTCGTTCCATTCTTTACTTTATCACACCCCACTGCCCCCCCGTCGGACCCGGACTCCTTCCATGATTCCCGCTACTATAACTCCGGCATCCTCGATGTCTGTCTCATCGTCTCGTGTATCGCCGTCATGGCAGTGTTACGCGACATAACACGCATCTACCTCATGGAGCCATTTGCCAAATGGAAGCTCACCCGAGACTGGCGAAAATCTCGACGGGAGAAGGTCATCAAGGCCAACGGTGTCCCAAAACGTGCGGTCAACGGCTCTTCCGTTCCGAACGGCAGTACTAGTCACAAGAATGAACAACCTGCGCCTCTCATAATGTCAAAAAGAGACGCCCGCAAGATACACAGAAGCATGTTGAGGTTCGCCGAGCAGGGCTGGTCTTTCATTTACTACGCATTAAGCTTCGTCTTTGGCCTCGTAAGTAACACGTCACCAGCGCAATCAAGCACCCAAATTTAACGTTCTTTTATTCTAGTATGTCCATCGCCACCTACCGACGCGAATGTTGCACCCTATGGACCTGTGGTTAAACTACCCTCACATTCCCCTGGCTGGTGCTGTCAAATTTTATTATCTCATCCAGACCGCTTTCTACCTGCATCAAGTGTTGATTCTGAATGCTGAGGCTCGGAGGAAGGATCATGTTCAAATGATGGCCCACCATGTCATCACCATCGTACTCATTGGTGCAAGTTACGCTTACAATTTCAATCGCATCGGGTGCCTTATCATGGTGTTGATGGACTGTTCTGATATTTTCTTGCCTGTGAGTTGCTCTCAGTTCGAGTGGTTGAACGACACTCACTCTCGACGCTAGCTTGCCAAGATGTGGCGTTATATTGGCCTTTATACCCTTTGTGATGCAACTTTCACCGTTTTCCTTGTTTCTTGGTTTATCACACGACACGTCCTTTTCATCATCGCCATAAAGTGTGTTTGGGTGGATGCCTTGCAGCTCATTCCCGAGCCGTGGGCTCCAGGAAAAGGCAGCTATCTCTCTCCCACCACACACAAGATGTTCTGTGCGTTGCTGGTCTCGTTACAGGTGAGTCGAGTCTACTCGCGACGTTTCTGCATACAAATTTCCACGCACAGATCATTCAAATCATTTGGTTCGGAATGATATGCCGCATTGCATATCGCGTTGTGTCTGGCCAGGGTGCATCTGACGATCGAAGCGACGAGGATGAGTAAGTGTGTATGGCAAATCGCGTTGATCGAGGCTAACGCTCTGCAGAGGAGTCAATGACGCAAAGGAACAGTGACCGCATTTTTTGGTAGAATATCCTACATATCTTTTTTGCTTTAATGGCCCTTCCGCCTTTGCATATACCTAAGTATCTTACTAGACGCGCAATCTTATGTTTGTGTCTCAGAAAGGGGTGCTTCCTTTTCTAGAAAACTCGGGTCAATTGTGGCTTAGCACTACCGCTCAGCGGAACCGTCACCAAACCCTTGATTGACTCTATCCTTCCTCCCTTCACATCCTTAGTCAGATAATGATGGCTAGTTTTATGTCTTTCTTTGGAGGGAGGCGGGACTCCAAACAGGCTGCTCGTGATGCTATCGTAGAACTCAGGCAACAGCTTCAGATGATAGAGAAGAAGGAGGACCACCTCCAGAAGAAGATAGACGAGGAAATGAAGAAGGCAAAGGCAAACGCTGTATCGAACAAAGCGAGTACGTCCTCAGCGATACACAACTTATCATTCACTCAGTAAGCCACTCCGTTCCCCCCAGTCGCGACCCAGGCGCTGCGGCGAAAGAAGCAGAGCGAAGCGGAGATGACACGGTTGAACGGACAGCGCATGCAACTGGAACAACAGATCAACACTCTAGAGTCGGCGAACCTCAATCTCGAGACCATGCAATCCATGAAGAAGGCTTCCGACGTGTTGGAACAGATCCACGGGAAAATGTCGGTCGTCTTTTCGTGCGTCTCTCTCGTTCTTACGAAACTGACGACTTGATCAGGAAGCTGAATGACGTGGATAACACGATGGCCAAGATATCTGAACAACGAGATATAGCGAACGAGATTGCGGAGGCAATATCTGTACCGACTGATAACCTTGACGATGTAAGTCGTCACCTTTTGAACGGGGACTGTAGGTTTTACGATACTCCATAGGACGAGTTGCGGGACGAACTAGCTGAGCTCGAACAAGCGCAGCTGGACGAGCGTCTGGCTGGCGCAGAACATGTTCCTGTACACATTCCTTCGGGTGCACGAGAAGCGCGTAAGTCCTCGAAAAGCGTCGTCTTGTGTGAGGAGATTCCTCACTCCCCCCCCTTTCATAGCCAAACAAGTTGCGGTGGAGGACGACGAAGAAGCGCAGTTGAAAGAGTTGCAGGCTGCTTTGGCGTTGTAATGCCTGCAATGAAGTTGTATCATACTGTAGGGCTGGGATCCCGGTGTGTCCGGATAGCATGTTTCGCCATTTACTACCTATATCCCATCACTTCCATCTAATAACATCACGCATGTTTGTGCTCATTGTTGACTTTGGGTCGTGGTTTGAAGTGGATAGCGTACAGGTTAATCAGTATTAAATTATGCAACGATGATCACTAGACTACGAGTGCAGTGTTGAATGCAAGTACATGCAAGTAGAGAATGTGGTGTGGGGGGTGCAAATGATGGAAGTGCTGTGCAATCCTTGATGGATCGAGGGTAATTGGGAGATGCTCAAAACATCGTGCGCTCATGATGAAAAGCCGCGGAGTCCTAGGACTCGGCGCACGTCAGAGGTAAAGCGCAAGGAGTCAAGAATCGGTAGTAAATCAAGGAGAGCTTCGTCGTGTGGGTCGTGGGTCCAACCCTCTATGGGTATACCGTTCGCTGCCGATATGGATTAAACAACAACATGGAGTTGACTTTGAATCACACTGACCTTCATTGATGCGATAACAAACTGGTGAGTTGTCAAGAAGGCAAACGCGCGAGATATCCTGCTCTATGACAGACAGGTCTTTCGTATATGAACCATTTGGAAGCAGCGTGCAGGACTAAGAGAGAATTTTGAATAGGCAAAGAATGCCAAGGCTGAATAACCGACCTCTCGAAAGAAACGACGGGCGAGGATGCCACGCCCAGCATCTAACCAGTCAATGACCGGATCCGCGTACTCCTGCATTGAGGCAGTGAACACGACCAAGGTGTACCATCCAGAGACCTATAGTGCGTCAACATTGTGGAAATAGGTTCCTGGCACGGCATGATCTACCTTGCGGAGGAAGTAATCGACGAAGGGACGTTTGTAGACGTGGTACAGGGTGCTCCGACCACCGAGAACTACCTCAACCGTGAGACTCTTATTACGCCTTCCAAATCCAAGGAGACCAGAGGATAGAGACATGGGTTTTGTAGTGGAGTGTATGAGTGTCTCGTCCAAGTCGAGCACAAGAGTCTTGGGGACATGCAGGGGGGTCTTATGGGTCGGAAGAGGAGGGGTGGCATCTCTGGCGCGTTCGGCGGGTGGGGATATGTAGGAATCGTGTCTCAGTATTGACAGAGAAACAGAGTCATGGAAAGGCGATGGGAGCGAATCCACCTCTGATCTAGGGTGAACTTCGCATGTGGACTGGGATGGGTCATCTACAGGTGGCGTACGGGTCAAGGGTGTGGAGGGCGACTGCCGCGTTGCTGGCGGAACTGTGCGGGCATCGTCGTTGTTCGCGTCCCGCAAGGACGGATCATCGAGCTGGGTGGTAGCGATGTGGCTCTGGTTGCCGTCGATTTCTCCAGGTATCCAGGATGCCCATGTAGCGCAAATCGTGTTCCAGGCAACCACGAAGACACGGACAACGAAAAGACGCCTGAGAGTGCTCCTGAATCTGAGAGGTGGCTGTAATCTGATGGGAGGATCAGAGACGGATGGCTTTGGGAAAGGAATGGGCAGGAAACCAGAGGGAGAGGAATAGGAGCGCTTTGGTCGAGCATGTCCAGGAAAATCTGAGACGGAGGTGTCAGTGTCAGACCAGGGGACGGTTCGCTTTGGGGAACTGCCAGTGTCGGAACCACGACGTTTCGGAACGGGGCGAAGGGGAAGAAGAAAGGGGTGTTGTGGGTCGATAGGAGTTGAAGGTGGAGTGCGGGGAAGAACGAGAACGTCGAGCTGACGAGAAAGCAACGCGAGCGAATTCATGACCGTCGAGGTTAATGAAGCGAATTCAATTCAATGGGGTATTAGTCAAAATCACGTGCGCTACTACAGAATATACTTGAACCCCTTTTCACCCTCTTGTCTGTTCAGCACACGCAGATGCTCCCTAAATACCCAGCTCATCACGATCGCGCTGCAAGAACACGCGATGCATATCCCATATGAATACTGGTATGTCGGTCCCCAGTTCGACGGCCAGACGTATCTGTCATAATGCGTGCCTCAGCACCCCTGTCCTTCATCAATGTGATGGACTCACGATCCTGCGATGTTTCCCAATTGCGAGAACCCGTTGATAAGCGACAGGCAAACAGCACGCTTCGACGGTGGACGCGGGAATGAATTGCTCAACCATGCATACATCACCACGAATCCGGCATACGATTGTGCCATGAGGAAACTGTCATTTTCAGCGTCGTATTCCAAAGTGAGCAGACGCCCCTTACAGAGACACATAGCGCGCCGCAGTATTCATCGTACTGATGGCGATGATGAAGCCAACAATGCCTACGGCATACGAGCTAGCCATGTGATAGAACCGTTCTTGCTTCTTATCCGAGCGTCTAATCATCCGGTGAATACATTTAAGTGCTTCGAATCACCTTTTTTAACATACCTCGACAGCCAAAATGTCTCGAGCGCCGCGAAAACAAACGGAGGTGCAACCAATAGGAGGGTCACCGTAGGATTGTATCCAAGCGTGGCAGTCAGCGTCGGAAAGTAGGCATTGAAAGATAGTGCAACAACTTGTGCTGACATCGCAAGAGCGAACAACCATACTTTCCAGTCTGTCACAGCGAGGTATAATCCGTTCGCCCTTCCTCCTGTTTCGGTTTCACCTTGATCGCCAACGCCAACGTCTTCCTCCATGCGCTTCAGAGCAAGTCGACGTTCCTCTTCTGTAAGCCAGCGCGTGTTCTCTGGAAAATCCGGGAGGAGGAAAATGGCGATAACCGCAACGAAACACGTCATGGCTCCTTCAACATAGAACAACCACCTGGCGTGCATGGGTAAGACCGACGTGGTGTCTAACAAGTGACTCTCGAGAAGGATTTCACCTCCAAGCAGCGTGCCCCAGTGCACCATTCATGCCTTGTAGAATTCCAGATGCGATCAAGGCACCAAATGCATTGCTCATGATGTTGCCACAATATAGTATCGCAGTGCGCAGACCTATTTCATCTCGCTTGTACCTGTCACCAACAATTAAGTGAGATGGGTTCGGTTACAGTAGCCAACCAACCGACCACTTCGAAATCAGAAAGAGAGCACCAGGAAAGAAGGCTGCTTCCACGAAACCGAGGAAGAATCGCGTCAGCAGTGCACCTACGAAACTGTTTTATGCAGAATTCAAGTTAGCGGCGCTTGTCACCGAACATTGCACAGTGGGTGACCCACTTTGTGGTTATACCCGTCAGAGCGGAAATGACGCCCCAGATGATCATACAACAAGGCAAGTATAGGGACGGTTTGCCGATATAGTTCAAAAACATGTTACTGGAACATTGTCACTGACGTGAGCATACTAGTTTGAAAGAGCTATGAATGTTCTTACGAGGGGATTTGCATGATGATATAGCCCACATATAAGATAGACAGCAAAGTGGCAAACTGCTGGCCGACAAGATGGAGATCGGTCGAGAGTCCTCGTGCTCGGGCGGCACTGTTCACCATCATTATAGCTCTGTAGCCTCTGGAACTGGTATTGGTACGCATACCTGGCATTGTTTCTGTCAATCTGTAATCAGATTAACCCGAAGTCCAAACAGGGAACCTTGAATGCGCGAACTTACATAGTTCAAGATGTAAATGACGACCAGGATAGACATTCGGAGGTCGAGTTTTAACAGGAGCCTGCGCTCAAGCGTCTTGCGTGCTTCCTTGCCACCAAACTCGTCGTCTGGATTGTCGGAAATCGATATCTCTGTCTTCATGCTCGAATACTTTTCTTCGCTGGGCAGTCTTTGTGGACTGGGAGAAAGAAAAGAAACACGGTTCTTGTTAGACCGAATGTCATGAAGGGAGCCGAGCCTTGGCGGCCGGGCCGGGAAAAGATACCGGCCTAATCTCACAAGTGGCTTCCGAACCTTATTCCATACATAGTATTCCTGGACCCGTAGTATTGGTTCATCATGATACCAACGTGGGGTCCTCTCTCGCCATCATGAGGATTCGGCTGAGCGACACAGATCAACTCAACGGTCTCTGAGATCCAAGATAAATCACGTGTTCGTGCACCTACGAGACTCCTAACTCTGTGTTCCGAACCACAGAACTTCCACGAGGTCTCAAGACGCATCCACACGCTGACTAGTATCCTTCAGGCCTTGAAAGCAAGATCTGAACCCACTGGCCACCGCGAGAACGTTCCCCGCTTCTTGCGTCACTTCATGACCCTTCTTACGTGTGCCGAAAAGCATAGTCCATCTGCAGCAAGGATCGTGGCAGCGACGAGCAGGTTTGAAAGTGATGGAACAGTGCGAACGCTTCTCGTCACTCAAAATCGTCACTCAACGTTGGAAGAATCCACTTTGAGTATTACAGAGATACACAAGGCAGATTGCTCATGTTTGCAACTTACCATGCTAGGCCCGCGGATCCGAGTTCGTTGGAAGATCATATTGCAGACACCTGGGCCGTCCTCGAGCAGTACGACAGAGGGGCACCAGACAAACAAAATAAACGCTCGCTTTGCAACGTTTCGTGGTCATGCGCTGTTATCGCAAACTTTCAGCCAGGTTTTTCGAAGACAGGCGATTATTTGACCGTCGTCGACTCTTTGATGTCATCGCGAAGTGGAAACCTCTGGAAGGCGAGGACGAGGAAGCCAAGTTGCAACTACGATGGGTTGATATGCCTGAGGAGTTGGCCGTTATCTTCCCTGACCTCATGCCTGAGGAATATAAACGCGATGTGAATGGCCAGCTTCAGTGGCAGCTGTCAAACAAAACATCGCCGTTGTGGGTCAAACTTCTTAAAGTGATTCTCGTGGCCTTGAATCGCAGTATTGGAAAAGCCGAAGAGCTTCTGAAGGGTGTTGGCCGGAATGCTCTGACGCCGGAACAATCTTCCGCGGTCGCTAATGTCGCTATCTGGTGCAATAATTTGCATATCTTCGTCTTCTGGAAGGGAGTTCTGCAGGACCTCCTAGAGAACACCAGTCTCGGGGAGCATTTAGGCAGGTCTCTGAGCTTCAAAACTGGTTGGTGAATTTGGTCCATTCCATTCTACTTGCTGATCATTATCATCGCCAGGTAAGAATGAAGAGGATGGAGATGGTAAGTCATGTCCGTGTATAGCTGCCTTCTTCTAAGGATTTTTTAGACACGGAACTGATGCTGGAACCCAATGAACCTACCAACAAAATTGTTCTTCGATATCTGAAGACAATTGTGGCTTGGCCCGCTACAATTGGATATCTGACCGACCGGCGCGTCTCGAAGCGGGTGACGACGAACTTTCGTGTTGGACTTGTTAAAGTTCCGCCGGGTAACAAATCGATGCTAACTGCCAAAGAACTCATACCAATGTACCGAACACGTCTCGATCCAGGAGATGATGACGACGTGAAACGGAGGATTCGCGTTTTGGAAGAACATTGCAAATCATTAAGGTTTACTGGAACGGTGCACGCGGAGGCGAGTCTCATGGGACTACTTGTGTATGAGCATCACGACCGTGACCAAATCCGGAACAACGGGGATCCGATAGAGGGTGAGGGTCTATTGGACGACCTCCTCGGTCGTCAGGTATGGTCCAATTTCCAATATATGTTCATGTTGGTTGATGTACGTTGCATAGTTAGATACAGTCAATGAAATTGCGGTCAGCAAGAAGTGTTGTTGGTGCTGCTATAGGCTTGCGAAGCTCCTTCAAGATCGGTTACCCAATGAGATCGGGCTTCCCGGAACTCATGGTCTGGTGTACGCATGGAACCCGCCCACCGTGGGCATTGAAGTTGAAGTGCTCACGCATCTGGAGGACGCCTTGTGGACGGAGCTTCAGAAGGCTCTCCCACAAAACAGAACCTACATCCATTCACGCCAGAGTTCCGCCTCAAGTACGGCCTCTCCCTCTCCTCCATTAGGATTAATGCCGCTTTGGATCATGGACGTGGACATTCAGGACGAACTGAGATAGAATCAGAATTGTTGGGGTAAATACCAGTTCATTGCACTTCTTCAATCAATGTTATTTTATATCGTTATTTTCTTCTTCCCTTTGTACTATCGCATTTGACATCACCTTGTCTTCTGTTGTTCTGCCGGCTTGTTTTTTTTTACCAACGAATCCCTTGCAATGATGTAGTTGTCGGGTTCACACGTATGTATCTTTATTTTGAAACAACACACAGTTTGATCAGTCGTTTGTACCCTCGTACGCTGGTTAGTCTAAGTATTTCACGTTGTGGTTCATATTCTGAGACTCTAATGACAATGATGAGCTGAGGAGTGACAAAGGGATGGCAATCTATCACACATCGAGTCTTAAAGCTGATGCGGGACACAGCTTTCATGAATCTTCCGACGACGGTAGAGTCATCCTGAATGCCGTGGTGTGTATCGTAGATGCGAATGGTCTCCTCGAGACCGACATCCTCGATCAGATAAGAAGAGTGTGTTTCAATATCGCTTTGTGCAGAAGCTAGGATGAACAAAGCCGCCTTCTTCTTGTCCATGGCTTCCTTCAACAAAGTTATTCGCTCTTCAGGGGAAGGGCGAATATGCATTGGTAGAATCTATTAGGGGAAATGAATGTTATCTTTCCGTAGATGCGAAATACAAGAGACTCACCAATCTGCCTTTCGCCTCGTCTAAGACCTCTGTTTCCGCTGCTGAGATGAAATTGCCATTACGAGATACAGGAAAGGGAGGGGGACGAGGAGAGCCGGCATTCAGGGTATGGGACGGCGGCGGTTGGTGGTCAGGCATGTACGAGTGGACCATGGGAGTTTCACTCAAAGAGGATCTCAGACTAAGTTACAGGCTCGACGCTGCACGATGTCTCCCAACTTCTGCCATTTCCCACGGATCTGACGAGCTTCGTCACTCTCTTGTATTTACTTTGACGTCCAATCAACAAAAATTGAACCGTAAGCCTGAGGTGGATGCCCGGAAGCCATGTTCGATCTTTCTCTTGAAGCGAATGTTGGCTATAATTGAAAGATGCTATAGCTCTTGTAAACCCGTAGATGGCAGCAGCTAGCGTGTTCGTTTGACAAGATGTGCGACGTTCAGTGCTTTTTGGACACGGGTGCGATCGAACTGCCACCTGATAAAATTGAAGACCTGACCTCCCATGCTGTCGTTTCCTGTAAAAGTTCTGTAATGGACTGGACACTATGAACATCGCCCGGATGGATCTTGTTGAGGAGATCGAGTCCGTCATCATCAAGGAGCCATGTTGCCGGTCGGGCGAAGCGATCAGGATCGAGAAATCCGACCTGAGCAACTAGTAGTACCGGTCTGTCCGAGTCACGGGTATACCCGCGGGTGTTTTGGCACCGACCCGTAACGGGCCGTACCCGGTTTACCCGCGCCGACAACGACAACGCACCAATTCTTAAAACGCCGACGCAACGATGCAGACGCAACGACGACGACGACACGCGCCGATAAACGACACAAGGGCACCACCACCACCACCACCACACGTCAACTGACGCAACGGCGTGCCACAACGCGACGACGCGACGACACGCGTCGACGAACAACGCCCAACCCCGTCCAGGACGTGACGACGACCATCTCTCCTTCTCCCTCTCACTTTCCCTTGCCCACACGGAACAGACCACGACGCAACGGCGTGCCAACAGCCACCACTTCGGACGGCGACGAAGACGACACAATGAAGTGACGACGACGACGACGACCGCCTTCGCTCTCTCCCTCTCCCTTGCCCACACGGAACCGACCACGGCGCGACGGTGTGCCACCACCACCACCGACGACGACCAACGGCGATGACGGTGAACGACGCGACGTAGCACCACAACACCTCAACTGACGCGACGACGACAACACGCCATGACACGACGATCGCAGCATCGTCGTGTAACGGCGTGTCGAACGTCGTCACAGGTACACATTGCCTAACCCATACAGGCTGTCATGAGCCGGGCAAACATCGGCAGTGTTTTTTTTTCCTTCCCACTGCTCCGTGAACATACACTGATCCACAGTGTCTGTCCTGCAGAGTCGAACTCTCTCGTGAACCCGAGTACGTATCTGTTTTTGTCAGTAGATGATTGACAGTGACATACGATTTTAATGACATCAACCAGGTAAGGCAAACTGTTGACCTGCTGAATCACTGGCGTGCTACAAACCCAAAGAAAGAGGTGACGTTGCGACTTACTCCCTCCAAGCGTCGAATTCAACCTTTATTTATGATAGGTTCGAAGGAACGGGGCTTGGAAGAACTCCCCGACCCCGAACCTCGTTACGCTAGTTTGAAAAGGGACTCCACATGGACGAGGTCAACCTCCAAGGACCTGATGTGCTCGCCAGTGATAGGGTGTTTGTTCATCCTGCAGGGTATGACAACAAATTGCAAGACGGTGATATCATTGAAGTAGATATGTCATCTTAAAATTGTGTGGACTCTGTTATGAAGTCTACTCTTTCTCGTACTCACTGAACTTTAGATGGAGGATCAAGCTCGATTCCAAGGATGCTAACGGATCTCGGATCTATCACCTGATACAGTATGAAGGTCATGCCGTACGGAGATTGTCTCATCAAGGACCTCCACGATACAGCGCGACCATGATAC
>JBBPOJ010000705.1:0-21789 GCA_038091395.1 Leccinum rimulosum
TCAGAAAACCAAACCGAAACCCGTCAAGGGTACGTTTGAGCGGATGGCTCGACTACCGCGGAACCAGTTGTTGGATCTATTATTTCAACTTTTCCGCGAGCAAACGAGGTGGAGTTTCAAACCACTGAGGGAGCGAACACAACAACCCGAGGTTTATCTCAAGGAGGTGCTGAATGAGATCGCCACGCTCCATCGCAGTGGAGAGTATAACGGCATGTGGGAACTCTCGGAAATCTTCGCTAGGGATGGGGTCAGTGTAGAGACTCGTAATTTCTTTGCTTGTGCTGAGTTATCCATTGTTCTAGGTCAAGGCAGAAAATGTACCAGGTCCAAGCTCTCTGGCGAATGGTGATGTCGCAATGGAGGATTATGATGAGGAAGATGAGGACGACGAGGATATGGAGGAGGTTTCATAACTTTGTGGATTGGCAAATTGATTGGATTATATTGGGTGCTACATACATACGAGTCTACATTGATGATGAGTCCGGAGTCCGTTACTTCCTATATATTACTTCTTATCATAATCTCTGATGCAATATAAAGTTGTCATCAACTGCTATGGTTACAGTATTCTATGCTTCGAATCTGAGTGTAAAGTATACGAGAATTTCATGGTTGTGCTGTTAAGTAAGTAAAACGGCCGGTCTTCCTCGGAGCCGCAGCGAGAGCCGAGTCAGCAACTTCATAAGTGCTCGCTCACGTACCCAATTCACACACGCTCGCGGTGACCTTGGACTGCCGCATCATGTCAACTTTCCACCCACCCTTCCTCGGCGATGAGGAAGGAAATTACAGGATATACATAGTAGGAAATAGTGGTATGTCAGCGTACACGAGCTTTTCGTGTTTCGGCGGCCTGGGAGGACGGCTTATCCTGGGAGACTGAGGAGCTCATGGAAACGGTCCGAGGTTTGATGGCATCGCACGACCGAGGTTGGATCATCGACGGCAACTGGAATATGGAGGTGTTGATCCCGGACGAGGCGACGGATATCATATGTGTGTGGGTTTTTTTCTCGGGGTCGCATGTCCGTCGTACTCGCCGCTTACGCATTCTTTTTTTTTTGGACCGTGTGCCACGGGCGCGATCGTTGATTCAGGGTTAGATCCACCGTTGCGCTATTACCTCCCTCGCCTCCTGTGGCGCACCCTCATGCGCCTCCTTGGACTGAGGGCGCCATGCGCTCGAGGGTGCGACGATACCTGGGCGGAGACATTTTCGCGCAAGGGGATCGTTTGGTACTGCATCAAGAATCATGCCGTGGCGAGGACGAGATATTGGGCATAGCTGGCGCGGATGGGTGTCGAAGTTGGAGGGAAGATGAGGCGTTTGGACGAGTCACGCGGCGAGCTGGCTCAGTGGAAAGATAGCCTTGGAGAGCATCTCGGACGGAGATAGCTGGCCTGGGTATACTTGCATGTATTGCATGCATGCTTACCACGCAGAGTGAATGTATGACCGCGTGTTGTGGGGGAACACCATCATGGGTGCACAACCGTACGTATGTGGTGAACTGCAATTGTGGAGGTCGGGGTAACATTGACTTACCATAAGCAAATATGACACCAAGTTGACGTTGGTCGCCATGGAGTCCGAGTTCTAGACGAGTTTATACTAGTGCGGTGGCGCATTGCAGCCGATACTTTATTAAAATTGCATAACATTTTGATACTTACAGGCGATTGAATATACACGAATGTTCCCCCGCTCGGTGATTTGAAAGTTTAACACGTTATGGAGCGGGAGAAGAAAAGTTAGAAAAAAATTTCGATCATGGTGGATGGCGGTGCTTTAAGTTGGCAGTCACTCCAAATCTGTCCAGCTCTTGACTCGTCACTTTCGAGTTGAGCATGTCGCTTCAAGCTGAGGTAGTGAGTACATAAGCATCCACTTGAATCTGATCGTTAAAACTTTGACACACTGTCAGTGTGGTACCGAGGAATCGGCGATGATCACAATTTTACGACAATGTAACGTTTCCCGCATTGCCGGGTCAAAGCTAACGTTATGTAAATGAACCCCTCTCGTAACCCCAGGAGTCATAGAAATAAATGGACTGGGATTGATGTAGGGTCCTTGTTATCCCCGTCTCCTTCGTACGCTCGCCGCAGCCTGCAACTACTGGCAACTCGACTGAGTGTTTCCACCGCTGGGGTTCGGTGGTGTCTGTGTACATGGTGTCCGCGGCGGGTGTTTCGTATGTGTTGTTTAGCATGCATGAACGTGTTGGCTGATATGATTGGCGCTGTGTTATTTCGCTTCACAGCTTGGGACCTATGCTCGTAGGGTTCGTGCTGAACGCCATGTTGTATGGTGTGTTGGTAACTCAATCGCTTGTTTATTTCTCGTGCTATAAGAGGTACGCCTTGATCGCTAGTAGGTGGCCGCGTCTGACATGGTGTTCCCATTGTAGCGACGGACGTTGGTTGAAGCTCTTCGTGCGATCAATTTTTTTATGCTGCCTCACCCACACTCAGGAGTTTTTCAGGTTGCATCGCTGATCGCTCTGGATACCGCCAATATGGTTTTGGAGTTTCTATATATCTATCAGACTCTACTCACTCACTTTGGTGAATAAGTTATTTTCTGCCCGAGTGTGTTTCTCACCTAGCATTCAGGAGATGCCAGTGGGTTGGAGCAGGCAAATTGGCGTAAGTTGCTTCGTTTAGGACTACAAATTGCGTATAATTGACCATTCGTGCAGTGTTTTCAACTGGTAAAGCTATTTTTGATATCCATATCTGACGGGCACGTTGACTCCCACCGACATCATCCTGCAGTTCCCGGTACGACTGTGGGTAACTAACATTGTATACCGACTTGTGGAACTGAGCCTCCGAACAGGGTGTCACTTCGGCTGCAGTACAGCTCTTTTTTGCCTGGCGAATCAGGGTTCTCAAGCAAACCAGACTGCTGGTCACTGGAATTGCTCTCCTCGCAGTACTCGGGCTGCGTGAGTGATCCATTTTTTGTTCCAAGCGTTTGAAAAATATCCCCCTCCACAGTATGTGGCATCGGCACATCTATCGCAGTTAATATAGTGCCAACATTCAGGGAGTTTCATAAATTTGAGCCCATTGTTATCATATGGCTGTCCGCATCTGCTGCAGATAATATTCTCATTGCAATTTCTCTTTTTCTTTCTCTGGTATGTCGTTTGGATTTGTTGGGTGATCGATCACGACTTAGTTCTGTAGAGAGAGTTCCGCACGGGTTTTGCTGACACTGACCATGTAATCAAGAAAATTATACGCCGTTCGGTATTTACCTTCACCAAATGGTTCCAAGTCTAACGCTTTCCTTGGCAGTTACCCTTCATACTGGGTTGTTGACGGCGATATGGACGATCGTCGATCTTTCAGTATATATAGCCCTGGTAAGCGCTGTTCGTTCGATAGAAAGCTTCCAGTGCTGACATTCCCTAGACTAATGGAATGTTCGTAGGCCCCGTGTTTCCTCACCACCCTCGCTGACCTCTGTGCATCAGGCATCTTATTTTCGTATTACCGCTGGCCAAGTTTTATTCCAATTCGCTGTTGTTCACGTTGATAGCAAGAACGCGAGATCCGGATCACATAGACATCGCCGTGGTCGATCAGTCTGGTCACGTTGAGCGTCGGGTTAGAGATTTTCTACGTGGCACCTGATGCAGCTGACCTGAAAATGATCATCGAAGCAGGAGAGTTTTTTGCCCTTTCATCCGAGAGAGGTGCGTCTATTTCGATTATCAATTCATTTTTGTTTTGATCTCGATCTTTATTTTGATCTATTTTGTTTTGCCCTCGATGGCGTTTCTGGTGAATCGCGCGGTTATACAAAAGGTTCCATCGAGGAGCACGGAGATAGTCTTTGAGAAGGTCGTCCACGCGAAGAAGCTCCACGATCGGGTGTCTATATCGCGAGACGATCCGCAAAATCCATAGCGTCGTTGTCGTTGTGTTTCTTTCCCTCCTTTACTGTGAAGGGGGAACGTGACGAAGGTCAGGGGTTGTGTGTGTGGTAGAAAGTGTCGTGCGTACATTGTTGTATCTTTATTGTCATTTTGTGGGGCATTCATCGCCGATAGACACCGTCTACGTCGATTTTTGACATTTTTATATACTTGTACACGATCCAGCCTAGGACTCTTAGCAGGGCAAGGCATTGGCGATCGTATCTGTTCCTCGTTGGAGAGTATATTATTTTATGTATTTATTTATTTTATAAATCTGTTCCTTTGGCATTCAAGTTAGCTTGTGTTTCACGAGGGCGCGCTGGAATATTTGCTGGCAGGAGATGTTGATTTTTTCTTCACGTGACTGGCATGACGCGCTCGCTATTTGTAAGTCTTCAAGTTGGCGCCACTCAGTGGCCTCTCTCCTCATTGTACACCATCTCTCATTCTCCCCGACGACCGAACGATGACGACCGTCCACGTCACTCTGAGACTACTGCTTGTCCACTGGTTCACTTTCCTCGATTCCTTGCAATGGTTCTTTGGGAGCTATGCACCGATGCAACCGACACTTTCTCCATCGGTCGTCTGGAAATTCCCATCCAGCATCGGGATCGAAGAAGACAGTACCGCATCCGTCTCACGAGTCATAGGAGTCGACCTGCACATACCGCCGATCTATGACGGCTACAGCTATGGCGGTCCCGCCGACTCCCTCACGACGATGCAGCGGATATGTCGCGTTCCGATCATCTTTTCAGCACCCCTCGTTATGAATCTCTCTTGTTTTATAGACCCTACAGACTATGACTATGATGTACATTCACATGATGTTCCCGCCGTTGCTCTAAATCCCTCGCAAGACATATATCCGGATACGCCTGTTTGGGAACACGCCGCGGTTCCAAAGGAGGACGACCCACCTCAAGGGCCAGCGTCTTGGTCGACACCAATCGGGGTACGCGGTTCTCTTCTCTACTCTCAAAGTAAGATTCTGACTCGGTCGATCCGGTCCGGACCAGGACGACGCACCACCGAGTCACATGGCCTCCTATGGGACCCCCGGGCTCAGTTTCTGCCCCGTTTTGGTGGGTATCACGTACGTTGGATCGTTGGTTTACCTGTATATGCTCTTGATGGTACGCACCTGGGTTTTCCTTGTCACTATTAAGACATGCGAGCTGACTGTGGGACGAGATACCGTCCATTCTGTATCACTGGTCCGAGGACCTGTTGGCATACGACACGCTCGACCCCACGAAAATGCTTCATGCAAGTCAGTGGACGACCCCTTGGAGCCTCCTTCGACGCTGCGTGCACAAGGCGGTCCCGCGTATTGGCCGACGGCGCGTTCGGAAATCAGGAGACTCTACTAACTCTGATACGTTTGGTCGCCCATCGATCCCGCTCATCGTGGTCGAGGGCGTGGATGGGAAGGTAATTCCTGTATTCACGGACGATGTTGACGTTTCCTATGGCATCAGCGTTGGCGCGCAGGCGTCGTTAGAAGAGAATCCAGTGTCCCATGGCCAGGACGTGTCGTCATCCGACGCCGGACCCGACGTTAACGAGGATGACGATCTGGCAGGTCTCGTACCGTTACGCTCCTCCATCAGTTCCCACAGCGAGCGCTGCGTTGCGATAGAAATCGAGGCGCCGGTTACGTGGACGGATTCTCATCAGGGAGACGAGCGAATCGGCGACGTGATACCGGTCGACGTCGGACTTGGATCGCTCATGTCCGATCAAGAGTTTGCCGAGGACGACGTACGTTCGAGTTGCGTAAACGACACACCGGACGCGCGGCTCGAGGTTCCCCACGTCCTAGTCGGGGGCGAGGACGATCCTTTCCGCTTCGTCGAGAAAGACGGCCTTGGGGTTCTGAGTCTAGTACCAGACGCACTTGGACTTGGCGCAGCGTTCAGCGATTGTAACGTCGACAAACGGACGGAGGAGTTGGAATGGATGACGTTTCTGGGAATTATGATTGGTGACGTTTCTGAGGACGGCATGGACAGGGCTGATGATGGAGACGTCTCGAGTGGGGATCTAGCCTTTAGTCCATGGAGTCTCGTCAGTGATCGCTACGGTCCTGATGAACCGGAAATGCCGTCAGACACCGTGAGCGAGAGGAGCCCGTCTGTGGGATTGCAAGACACGCCTATCTTGGGGGAAGATGAATCATTTGTCATGGACGACGACGCAAGCGGAGCCGATTGTTACAAGGTGTCTTTGAGCGGCCCACGCGGTAACAAACGTACTTGCACTTGGAACCTTGGTAGCAAACTAGGTGACAATGACGTTACACTGGAAGAAACCCCTGTCCAGCCTCCCAACTCCTTGGTGGACAAGGAGGCAACATTGTCGGGGCAAGCGAGTAGCTCTATGCTTTTTGATGCAATGCTCGGCGAAGAGCGATTCGGAGAGAACGACATCGTACTCGCGGAACCGGTGTCTCCCTCCATTACGGCGAAGCCGACCGTCAAACTCCCATTGTCACTGGTGACGGAGCGTGATGATGTGCGAGGTGTGGAAGAGGGTCCGGCAGATTCCGAGCTGGTAACAGATCAGACTGTCATGGAAGACGTCGCTACGCAATCGCCCCTTCAAATGCTTTATCCGACTAGTAAACCCGTTGTGGTTATTAAGACAGGCTGCCTCGTCGAAGCGAAGGGAGGACAAAGTTTGTCCTCGTTTCAGGTGTTGGACCATGAGCAACGGGTGCTTGACTTGACGGGAACCCTGGACAAGGCAGTGGTACCCTCTGAAGCGGTGGATGTGACGTCGCCTCGCGAAGCCGGATCCTGTCCTCCGAGTCCGCCGATCGAGGGCTCAAGTTCAAGTTCGCTTTGTCATCCAAGGGTCGAAAGTGACATCGAGACGCGTTGTGGTGACATTCGAACGCCTGGAGTCACTTTTTCAACTCTACCGGTATCCGAGATTGATCTGCAAGAGACTAACCCCACCCCAATCGTCGCCAACATTATACGGAATGGTGCAATAGAGGTCCATGGAGCGAGAGAAGTACAGGAAGAAGTTTCATACGAAACTCGAAACTATCTGGATGTTCCTCGGGACCCTCAAGGCGCAGAGGTCGGCATTACTGATCAAGTGAAGACCAACACAAGTGAACATTCGATGGTATCTGCTCAGAAGTTGATTGATGAACTGGACCACGTGAAGAAGCGCGATGCCGGCGGTGCGATACCGTCAAGACCTTCTCCAAAGCGGACGTTGTCGGGATCTATACATGCACCAACAGAACCTCGGCCAATACCGGAAATGGGCAACTATGTCGATCGAACCTGCGTCCTGTACGAGATGCCTCACTCCGTATCTATGGCAAGATTTGTGGAGGGGAAAAACAGCAAGGGTATGACCGTGACCGAGAACGCACCTGGACACGGAGAGGATCTTTCGGCTTCGATTCGCGCTCCACAAAGGGCATCAGAGCTGGACGTGCAATCCACGGTATCTCAATTGCGAGACGAAAGCGATTACCATCATCGAATTACTAGGAATTCAGTCTCGGTACCCGAAAGTAAGGTTGAAGCGAAGTTATGCTCACCGAACTGGGCAGCAATGCCAGAGGTGGTAGATGCGTTCCGCATGTTCAAACAAGCACCGAGGGCAAAATCGATACGAAGGGTTCCATCTGTCGCCGAGCATATGAACAGAGGACCGACATTCGGAATAGTGGGTCAGAAAGGGAACGCAACCCATTCGTTGAACAATGCTTCTGCCGTCGCCAACATGCAGAGTCGGTGGATGCATGGGAGCGGACTACTACTGGTTCGGGAAGTGGTCTCGGCCGATCCTTCCGATTTCAACCTGCGTAGCTGGTGAGAACTCGTTTTGTTGGGTAAGGTGGATGTTGACGATTTTCTTTAGCACGAACCTGAGAAAGCCGAAAATGGATCGTACGAGTACAATGCCAGAGCACCAAGTTTTATACCCCGATATCCCTGGGTACGTGCTGCAGCATGGAGCCTTCGAAGTCGTCCGGGTTGACGTCGATTTCAGGTCGATGGCTGGAGGTTCGACAATAACCCAACGTCCGAAAAGGTGTGTACGTGACAGTAACGGAGGATGAGTCTGTCCTGAACCCTTTCTGGTCGATTCTGAAGCTTGCTGGTGCCGCGAAAAGAAGAGATAGGATCCGAGTCAATGCTTGGTTACCAAACCTGGATGCCTTACCGTGATTGAAGGGGGGGAGTTGTCCGAGACATTGTTATCACTCAGCCGTTTCGATTTGTATACTGGATGTATTTGTGTTTGTCACTTTTACTCACATTTGTAGTTTGCTCGAGCTGGTTGTGGTACAGTATGGATGTGTTTCTGGATGGTATTTTGTGAAAAGGAGAAAGGGGTCATATGCTAAATATAGTATTTTCATACTCCGCTTCTGCTGTGTGGTGGTGGATTGAGTTCGCTGACCCGCTCGACGTCAAGACTCGTTTCAAGGTTCCTCTCGCCGCTCAAAACTATCGTAAGTACCATTTGTTCGACCTTCTACGCCATTATGGACAACTGTGACGTGTTGGAATCGTTGCGGGATGCTGGATGGCTGGCTGTATGCATGGATGTCGTTGTTCATCTCCCTTGTAGCCGAAAGCATCGGTGCGACCTTCCCTCCTCCCCTCATTCCAAGTGTAAATTTCCCTCGCAGGTGTGTTCTTCCCGTCCTGGTAGACTCACACTTGCTGACTCTCCACGCAAAGCTTCCGTCAAGATGCTCATTTCCAAGCAAAACCGACGCATCATTTACGAGAATCTCTTCAAGGGTGCGTGATCCGTCGCTTGGTTGCACGTTTGCGTTGGCCAGTTAAGCTGACTTTGTTCTCTTTTCCTCCATTTCCCATCGCCGTAAATCACCTCGGTGCTCATACGACCCCGAAATCGAACGGGACGACGACTATATGCTCCGACACAAAACAGAGGGAGTTCTCGTCGCCAAAAAAGACTTCAATGCGCCCAAGCATGAAGACCTGGACGTGCCCAACCTCGAAGTCATCAAGGCGATGCAGAGCCTGACCTCCAAGGGACTCGTCAAGACCCAGTTTTCATGGCAGTGGTACTATTACGTGCTCACCCCCGAAGGTGTGGAGTACCTCCGACAATGGTACGTCGTCTAACTCATCAAGGTTGGTGGAGTTTGCTCATCGTGCGATTACAACTAGGTTGCACCTCCCCAACGAGATCGTTCCCGCCACGCACAAGCGTGCGGCTCGTCCCCCGCGCCCGGCTACCGTTCGCCCTGGTGCTGGCGAAGGCGGCGCACCCCGCGCACCTCGCGGCGACCAGGAAGGCTACCGGAGAAAAGAGGGTGGTGCGCCGGGCGAGTACAGGCCGTCCTTTGCCGGTGTTGGCCGGGGTGGCCCTTGAAAGACGAAATTCACAGCATCGTGATAGAGGGCTTCGCTGTACCTTTGTTCTGTTATTCGTCCCTCGAAAAACGCGTGTGTCATACCGTCTATTCCTGTATGCTATCGGGTTTCGTACATTTGCGTGTGTCACGCTGGTTGGCGCCATGGGGCCTTCTATCACCATTTACCAAAATATTCAACTACATTGCGGACAGCGCCCTTGCCCCGTTCTGCTTCAACCGCCTCTCTGCGAGCTTCAATGATCTGTTTCGAGAAAGAACTAGACAAAGCCATCTTAGGTCGGGAACTAGAAAAGAGAGAGAGTAAGCGGCACGAACCTAGTCTTGCTGCAGTCTGTCCAACCGCTGACATACACTCTGGCCTGCACGATCACTAGCTTGTCGAGTATCCCGAGTACCCCAGGATCGTCCAACAACGACCTCGCTCCGCCGTCGCTATGATCAACATCGAGATCTAACCTACCTTCGACGTACGGATAGCGGCGCAACTGCTCTGCGAGGTCCGTCAACCTCCACGACTCGAGATCTCCTCCGGACTGAAACGCCTCGACGAGCATCTCGATTGCATCGTCGTGTTCAGAAGATAAGGCATCAACTGGGAACGTGCTCGATTTGTTCCATGTGCGATCACCGGGCTGTCGTGCAAAGCCGACCTTGGCATTGGAAATGGTGTCGGTGTCGGTGGTATTGATATCAGGAGTCCGCTGATGTCTTCCGTCCTCGTGGCCCAGGAACGAACCGAGACCAAGATCGAGATTGAGAGGGCGAGGATAGTCCGTCGCGAGCCACACCTGCCCCAAGTGAAGCTTCCCCGCTGCTTGATGACGGTATTGCTCGTCGTCCTGGAGGAGCGCATGCAGCGTGCTCACGAGCGAGGCCGCGCACCACGCCAGATTCTGCACGGGCACAGTCTCCATCCTCCAGTGCACGCCCACGAACGGACCAAGGTTGTCAGAGAGACGGTCTGCGAGATCGTACAGCGCAGACGCGTAATGCAGGTTCAAACTCGGTTGTCCAGGCGCATCCGCGGGGAAGAGCGGGTGGCGGAGGTCGTAGTTGAGGACGAGGACGTCCGCGTCCGCGAGGGATAGGTGGGAAGCGTTAGTGAGAAGAGGGAACTCGTATCCCGTTGGACCGGTCATCAGGTCGAAATCAGAAAGTGTGTCCACGTCAAAGTTGCTCGACAAGAGGCGCACAAGAAGTTCCGAGGCGTCGTCCGACTTTGTTGCCTTGAGCGAGTGCGAGTTGAACGAGATAGACAACGTCGTCTCTGGCACAGAAGACCGTAGTCGCCTGAGTCTAGATCCAAGGCAGGACACAATCTTGGGGTTAATTTCTGCCCTTTGAACGACGAACGGAATATCTTCCTGCGGCCCGGTTTGAGCTTCGAGCACTTCGTGACGGTCGTGACGTATGACATCCAAGGATACGACGAAGCTGCTTGGTGGAGACGGTTTCTCGCCGACCCACTTTGAAAAACCTTCTAGGTCCATCGCCGGCCATGAATCGGGAGAGTCGTCTCGCTGGGCAAACACGCTCGTATCGTAGTACGCAGAAAACGGCCACGCGGAGCACGCGCTCATTCTACTTTTCCCCACGTTGGGTAGTACGATCGTCCGACCGAGTCGTCGGGCGAGCATGACGAGTTGCATAAAATGGATCCGGGCCTTGGATTCCTGTTCACCGATGCGGACGGGTAGAAGGAAGCGGCAAGCTCCGTTGCAGTGTGCGGCGTCGAATGACTGGAGCTTCATGTCCTCGTTCTCGGGGACGTCGGTGTTTGCATTATGTTCTTCGGGAACGCGAGTAATGGGAGGCGGCCATGTGTCGGGCGTCGAGCGACTCGTGTTATTCACAGTCACAAGAATGAGCTCCCCAGGAGGCTTGTCTGATTTTTCGCCCGAGGGTAGAACGGGTTCATCCTGGTCAAGCGCGTACGGATCGCGTGTCGAGGTAGCGTTCGAGACGCCGCTGGCGCTCTGGTTTAGACTGGGATTTTGGACGGGCGCAGACGCGAACGAGGACCGCTCCAGTTCCCAGAGCATGATGTAGAGCACGATAGTGACTACGACCACTGCTACGAGCATTGCGCCGCGCAGGGTGTCCGCCGGGTGGGTGGGCCGACGATGTCGAACGAAGTCTAAGCTGCCGTCAGTAGGGCTCCCTCGAGCAGGAACATCGTCGACATTCGAGAATCGTTTGAAGCGCTTCGATCGGTTGACGTTGTGCATCACTTTGAGGTTCGTCCAGGAGAGCGTGGGAGTTGCAACTTCGCTACGACGCATCCATGTGACCATGTCTGTATCAATCATTGGTCCATCACCTTTTTTTGTTTGCATTGAAATGCCTGTACCTGACAAGCATGAGCCCGCAGGATTTCTCTGACTGCGTCAGTGACGTTTCGTTTCGGAGGCTGGCGACTCGGAGACTCGAAGTCACCGTTACCCAACCGTAGCTCGACATTCTCATTTACTGTCGCTAGGTGGGAGCAAAGTCTTGCAGCGAACAGCATCTGTCTACAAGGAGTCTTCAACTCACTTAGACACGTTTATGACTCCACTGACTGGGAAATCATTCTACTAGGGTGTCACAATTTCTCACAAATAAATACCCAGCGCCACCTTTGCACCTTGAATCACCCGGCAGTCAATGGTGGACGGGTAATCACTGATCAATGTTATTGAACGAGACAACCGGTATCCAATGGTTACCCTGGGGTCATCCTGGTTGATGGTGTTGCAGTCATAGTGCCCCCTGACGGTTGACATTGGCTAACATGACACTTCAGAAACACCATTATGTGTTTTTCATCCCATGCATTGTTCCCAGACTTGCAGCAGAGCAGAACATGAGGATGATCTCACCTCCATGTTGACTGATCATAGTATGCTACTTTATTTCACATGAGCCTACAATCTTAGAGATTGATATTCTGTTTTTATTTGGCAATGATCTTTTACATTGTTACTGAAGCTTTGGTCATCACCTCTGCCTCAATGCCACTCATCAAATTCTCAGCTCTGTTTCAAGTTTGAGCTGTTGTTCAATTCATCAAGGCTGGCGGTGCTTGCTCACATTGCACAAACCACATCTGGAAAATGCACATTGGCTACCCGAGTTATATTGGTGTATATAGCTCGGGTATTGCCTGGCAAAGCGCCGTAGCCTTCCCCGGGTTCCCCCCCTTTACCTTGCGCTATATAGCACATGATTTTACTATCATTGGCTACGCGCCATGTGGCTGTGCACATCAAAGCTTGTCAATCTTTTCAACGTTTCCGTGTACAACGATAGCCACCTCGACTCCATAGCTAGCATAGCCTTCAGTAGTCTTATCTGATTGCTCTGTAATCTGATCCTAATCAATCCATTTTGGGTGATTCTATTTTTGTATTGCAAAGTAATACCGCCATGGCCACACAAAGTGCCATTTTATGAAAAAAGATGTCACTGAACTGACTATACAGAGGTTAAAAGCTCGTCGAAGTGAGCATGTAGGCAGACAGGACCCATGATGCGACGGCCCCACTGGCGTTGAATGAGGTAGATATAATGGGCATTGCGGTTTGTTGAGTGCATTGACCACATGGCACGTGACAAGCCGAGATGCCAAATGAGGCACTGGCACACACCGAGGTGAAATAGTAAATACTGTATATAAAGCCTCGATGTCGGAGTTGGAATATTAATCTGTTCCTGACCCAAATCATCATCTGCTGTATCAACATGCTCACATAAATTCCCACACGTCTTACTTAATCATTATCGTATCACAACCACGAGCCGCTTGACTATTGTCGCGCTCACGCTAGACCAGCATCTGTCTAGCCCATCTACTCGTCGTAGCCTCTGCCTCGTGAGGTTATGAGCCCCGCCTTATAGGCGAGTAAACAAAGAAAAGTTTCTTTTTGCTGAATCATTTTCTTTTTATTCTTCGAGCCGTTCTTATCTTTGCTATCATGTCCGGATCCGCAGCAAGTGCCACGTCCACAGGAACGACCGCTGCCGGATCATCTGTAATACCCGTTACTTCATCGGCAGCTCCACATTTGACCAACCTCGGCTCGCTAACATCATACAAAATCGAGAAACTCAGTGAGCTTAAATAGGAATCGTGGTTGGGCCGCATGCTTGATTTCTTCGGCGTGCACTGTGGCTTAATGGAACATGTCATCAATCACACACCCAAAACCAGCGACACAGACCAGGTCACTCTCGCCGAGTGGAAGGTAAACGACAGTAAAGCATGGATGCTCATCAAGATGAACATCAGCAACACCGACATGAGCCACGCCGAGGAAGGAAAAGGGGCCGCCGACGTGTGGGACAGCCTCCAAGAGTCCTACGCTACACGAGGGAAGCAGACTAAACTACTCTACATTCGAGAGATGTACAAGAGGGAGGCGCATGAAGACACGGTAATACCTGATCACATCAGGGATATGCGAGACGTTTGCGTGCGATGCCACGAAACGGGCCAGAGTCGTTTCTCAGACATGGATTTTAAAGACATCCTCCTAACTTCGTTGCCGCACTCATGCCAGTGGGACGTGTTTGTGTCAAACTTTCTTGGCACGGAATCCGTCAGTGGTAGCGGGGGTAAGAACCTTACGTTGGGAGAGATTACCGTGTTGCTGACTGACAAATACAATCACCGTAAAGGGCTTAGTGCGACCGCCATGCGATTCAAGCACGCAACGTCGCCCGACAGTCCCGACCAGGCTTACTCCGCAAGAGATAAAAAGAAGCCGAGGACGGGGACAGCACCCGAGAAGTCGAAAGGAAAAGGAAAGGCTCTCGAATATAACTTCTGCGGCGGACCGCACTCCGGAAAAAAGTGCCTGAACTGCGGTAACCTGACATGCACTAACTGTAACAAAAAGGGACACACCACGAGCCAGTGCTTTGCTCCTGGTGGCGTGAAGTACGATCCCATGCGATGGAAGTAACCTGGACAGAGGCAGAAGAAGAATGGCAGCAGCGCTGAGCAGGCGCACGTTGCGGGCGAAGGTTCCTTGTCCGCCATGGCCTTTGTAACTCAGTCATACTCAGCTGTATTCTCTTCCAGGACAGCATACTATATACTTCAATGGGAATTAAAAACTAAAATGCAAAACTGAAATATAGGTTGGTAAATGGTGTCAGTCCATTCATTTGATGTATATGAAGCTTCAACAAAAGGTCCAGTAATATTTGGTGGTTGGAAAAAATTGCAAAGAAAAAAAACTTGTGAGAGGGTAGACTTTGTTATGTATTCAAATAAATTCTGGAGGCTATCCAGACTATTCTCAATGGATTTCCTGACCTTGGAAACCTGCATGTACACTGTTGCTTACTCCTCAAAGTCATTTGTTGAATTTATATACTAGTAAGGTGGAGGAAGAGGGGCATGCTGTGGACGATGATGACTTCCTTCAAGTTGCTGAAATCAAACGGACCAATCTCTGGGATTGATGTCCAGAGATAAAACATCACTGCTACATTCCAGGTTACTACCTGGACCATGTGTTGGAACAAGTTTGGGATATCATGGTACCCTGGTACAAACATCAATTAGATGACGAATGAAATAAGTCTTTACCAATGATTCATATATGTTGCATTAATCCAGAAATTTGTAGTCACAAGATGGGTTGAATGGGTTAATGTGGATGGATCAACTTCATGCCTGCCCCTGGATGACTCTGATAACATGCCGAACTGTTATACTAACACTTCTTTCTGATTTTCTCTCACAGGCAAACTTGACAAAGTTGCAATTTCAGGCAAAGGTCCTCAGGAAGGGGGGCCATCAGGTAATTTCATGAATGGTTCATCAATCCATTTGACAGGAACAAATGACAATGTCCCAGCTCCACATTATGCACCTGAAATCACAGATCCATCAGGTAATGTAGGAAATACATGGAATCCTGAGTGTTACAGTTGTTCCTATAAGGTTTTGTCTTCGTCATTCTTTGTTCCGTTTCATTCCCTTCCCCTTCTCCTTGTCCTTTCGATCTGACTCTTCTTTCCTTCTTTCCTCTCCTCGATACGATGTATAATCTCTTATCTCTCTATCGTCTTGTCGTCTTATCTTCTTATCTTCCTATCGCTCTATCTCTTATCTCTCTATCGTCTTGTCGTCTTACCTTCTTATCGCCCTATCTCTTATCTCAATTACCCTTTATGTCTCTCTCTCTCTCACTGCTACTTACATAGCTTGGTCTGTGCTCGACACTCCCTCGCTTAAATACCCTGTAGCACGATGGTGTCGTTTCCCTAGCTAGATCTACGCAATCAAGCATTAGTATTCTGAGCTACCTCGAGCCCTTAGTGTGATCACTTAAGGTAGAGAGATTTCCTCTTGTATTCGTCTCAACGTGACTCTTTGTGAGCTCCTCGACAATACTACAAGTAACACTTCACGTAACAAAAGATCTAGCTCTTCCCTCGCCTCCTGCTGCCTAGCAGACCGCCCATCATTTCCTACCCACGCCCCTCTCGCAACTCCTTTCGGCCTCCCTCCTCCGACTCTGAAGAAACCCACTCCACTCCCTTCACCGCTGTACCCTTTGGAATCGGCAGAAGACCCACTGCTGAAGAAGAAGACACTCGCATCGCAGCCGAAAGTAGAGCTCTTTTCTTCCCACCTGCACCCCCTCCTCCACCATCGAACCCACCAACCCCTCCCTGTGTTGCGACACCACCTCCACCCACCATGCCAACTGAGCTAAAAGCTGGTCTCCCTGACGACTTCTCGGGAGAATCAAAAGAAGCCAATCATTGGATCCTGGCTATGAAGGCGTATTTTGCCATAAATGCTGCCTTATACACCGACGAACAAAAGGTGCTCGTCCTGTTAAATAAGATGACCAAAGGGAACGGAGCCCCCTTTGCTGAAGGATGGTATGCGAAGATCGCCGACACTACCATTGCCGCTGGAGAAAAGAACTTCCAGAAACTAGAAACCGACTTTCGTGCTACCTTTTTCCCATTTAATGTCGCCATCGAAGCTCGACGAAAGCTTCGCTCTCTCAGACAAGACACTCGTGACAAGGAAGGAGGTTTCCAGAAATATATATCCGAATTCCGTCTTCACTCCTCTCGTGCTGGAGTTAACGACCAAGACACCCTCCTCGAACATCTCGCCTCTGGAATGGATTCTAAGCTGGTTACCATGATCCTCTCTCAACAAACCCAACCCACCACTGCTGAAGAATGGATCACACAAGCTGCGAAATACCATGCCCAACAGCGACGCATCTCCGACATTGTCTCTGGAAAAGGAGGCATGTTCTCCTCCCAACCTCGTCACGACCCAAATGCTATGGACGTCAGTGCTGTCCGCCTCTCTCCCATCGAACGAGCTCGACACATCAAGCAGAATTGCTGCTTCATCTGTCACAAAGTAGGCTGCAGGGCAGCCAACCATAACTCTTCCTCCGACTCCCCTCCTCGTCCTCCTCGAAACCCCAGTCGACCCCCTTCTCCTCCTCGAAACCCCTCTGACTTAGGCAAATATGTAAACCAGATCACTGCCTCTCGAAACGTCTCAAAGGAAGAGATCCTCAAAGTCCTCAGGACTGTCTACGAGGATAACCCTGTCGAAAACCCGAACCCTGAGGACACCACTGAAGAAACTGTTGCAACAACCCCCACTTCTAACGAGGAAACCACCGAGGAAGAGGATTTTTGAAACGGAGAACTAGTATGACGTCTACTTCTCCTCATCGTATCGCTCCTGTATTCTGTACAACACCCCATGCCAAATCGATCCGCATTCCTATCTTGATTTTGACATCTGACGGAGCAAAAATCGTCGAAACCTCCGCCCTCATCGATAGTGGAGCCACTGGAAATTTCATTGACCAAACCCTTGTCTCGAAACATAGATTCTCCACCACCAGATTACCTAGACCTCTCGCTGTCTCTAACGTGGACGGTACCTCAAACAAGAATGGTGTTATTCGAAATAAAACATCCCTGCCTTTACGTATCGGAGATAACAAAGAAAAATGAGACTTCTTCGTAATCAACTGCGGAAAGGAAGCTGTCATCCTAGGACTCCCCTGGTTGCGAGAGACCAACCCAAACATCAATTGGAACTCTGGTGTTGTCTCTATCCCTGATAAACCGACGACTAAACGATCAGACGACCACAATGATACCTACTCCGTTACTTATCCGCCGATCCCGACACTACCACTTCCCAACGATTTGCCCTACGAAGGAATGTTCCTTATGGTCTCCCTCTCCGAAAGACCACTATTTCTACTGAACTCTCGATGTCACAAGAAAGATCGACAACCCTTCTCCCTGACGAAATCATCGACTTCCAGGACGTCTTCTCCAAACCTCCTGACAAAGAACTTCCTCCCTCTCGAACTCTTGACCACACCATTGAATTGAAAGACTCCTTCGTCCCTAAAGTCGCAAAAGCCTATCCTTTAAACCCGAAGGAACAGGAAGCGTGTAAGGAATTCGTCGCCGAACACCTTGCCTCGGGGAAGATCTCCCCATCCAAATCTCCCCAAGCGTCCCTATTCTTCTTCGTCTCTAAGAAGGATGGATCCCTCCGTCCTTGTCAAGACTATCGATATCTGAACGAACATACTGTGAAAAATGCTTATCCTCTCCCCCTCATCTCCGACCTCACCGACAAACTCAAAGGATCTATCATCTTTACTAAACTCGACATTCATTGGGGATATAACAATGTTCTCATCAAACCTGAAGACCGATGGAAAGCTGCATTTATCACCCCTCAAGGCCTCTTTGAGCCTAATGTCATGTTTTTTGGCTTTTGTAATGCCCCTTCCACATTTCAAGCCCTGATGCAGTCAATCTTCGGTGACTTCCTCGCTGAAGGATGGCTTATCATCTATATGGATGACTTCCTCATTCACAATGACCATCTTGACCGTCATTGGGAACTTGTTCGAAAAGTCCTCCAATGTTTCCGCGAGCATAAACTATACCTTAAACTGGAGAAGTGTACCTTTGCTGCATCCGAAGTCGAGTTCCTAGGACTAATCATCCGTGGAGGATCCTTGAAGATGGACCCTACCAAACTCTCTGCCATCGAGACTTGGTCTCCTCCTCGTTCTGTCAAAGCCGTTCGATCCTTTATAGGATTTTGCAACTTCTATCGCAAATTCATCCCTAACTTCTCCTCCCTCGCTCGACCCCTCCTCGACCTAACAAAGAAAGACACCCCCTGGACTTGGGGCCCCACTTGTGATAATGCATTTTGTCAACTACAGCATGCCTTCCTAGCCAAACCCGTCCTGATGTCTCCTGTCCATTTACTGTCATGACCGACGCCTCCCTCACCGCTTCTGGTGCTGTCCTCATGCAACCAGACGGGAATGGAGATCTCCACCCTTGTGCCTACCTTTCGAAAACCTTCTCCCCTGCTGAGCGCAACTATGATATCTATGATCGAGAACTCCTCACAGTCATTCACACCTTAGAAGAATGGCGTCATTATCTCCAAGGCACTGGCCATTCTGTGACTATCCTCACCGATCATAAGAACCTAACCTACTTCCGCCAACCACAAAAACTATCTCGCCGCCATGCTCATTGGCAATTCTTCCTCCTTGATTTTGACCTTCATTTCCATCACCTCCCTGCTGCGGCGATGGCTCCTGCCGATGCTCTCTCCCGTCGTGACGACGTCGACACCTCCTCCGATAATGCAGACGTCACTCTCCTCCCTGATTCCCTCTTTGTCCGCTCCCTCGACCTTGCCATCCTTGATAAACTCTCCTCCCTCACTTCCTCCGACCCCTTCGCCTCTGCTGCTCTCGCTGCCCTGAACAGTGGCACCTCCCTCCTACCCCGCGCCTCCCACTCCGATTGGGAGTTCTCGGATGGCAAACTTTACTTTAAACATCGCCTTTACCTTCCTGAATCTCTTCATCGGGATGCTGTTCATGTATGCCATGAATCTCCCTCTGGTGGCCATGGTGGTGTCCTTCGCACTCAGAACCTCGTCGCTCGTGACTATTGGTGGCCTGGCCTCTCCTCCTTTGTTCGTCGCTTTGTCCTTGGCTGTGCCACCTGTCAGTCCACCAAGGTTAATACACACCCCTCCACACCCCCTCTTATGCCACTCTCCTCGTCTGCCACTCGTCCCTTCCAACAGATTTCTGTGGACCTTATCACTGATCTTCCCCTTTCTTTGGGCTTTGATTCTGTGCTGGTCGTGGTCGACCATGGCCTAACAAAGGGGGTAATTTTCCTTCCCTGTCTTAAAACCTGTTCCGCCGCCGATGTTGCCAAACTGTTCTTCCCACATTTTCCCTCGATATGATCTTCATGACCGTTGCATCTCTGATCGTGGTCCCCAATTTGCCTCTGCCTTCACACGAGAACTCGCTCGTCTCCTACATTACGACCTTGCCCTCTCCTCCGCCTATCACCCCCAAACCGATGGTGAAACCGAACGGGTCAACCAAGAACTTGAGACCTATCTTCGCATCTTTTGTAAAGGAAGATCCGATGCGTGGGCGGGACTCCTCCCCATGGCTGAATTCTGCCATAACTCCTCCATTCACTCCGTCACGGGAAAAACTCCCTTCTCTCTTATTCTAGGATATGAACCTCGCGCCTATTCCCCCATCGGAAAAACCTTCCTTCCTGATCTCGAAACACACCTTTCCCTCTTATCTGAAGCTCGAAAAGAAGCTCTCGATGTACATGAACGTTCCCAACGCCTCATGAAAGAACACATTTCATCTTGCTTCGTTCCCTGGAAAGTAGGAGATAAGGTGTGGCTCGATAACAAGAACCTTCATCTTCGATATCCTTCTAGAAAACTGGCTCCCAAACGAGAAGGCCCCTTCGAAATCACTCAAGTCTTATCTCCTATCTCTTATCGCCTCAAACTTCCTTCCACATGGCGTATCAACGACACGTTTCATGCTTCTAAGCTATCCTCCTATCGTGAAACAACGGAACACGGCCCGAATTTCCTATCTCCTCCCCACATTGACATAGAAGGCAAAGAAGAATATGAAATTGCTGAAATACTCTCACACCGAGGAACACGAGGACGTCGTCAATACCTCGTGTCCTGGAAGGGATGGCCTTCTTCCGAAAACACTTGGGAACCTGAACAAAATCTTTCCCACGCCACTTCAATCTTATCTGCTTATAAGAAATGTCGTCCCAAGGACTTTCCTCTCCTATAAACTACCATGCCTCGTCCTCGCACTCGTCGAAACACTCCTGAAACCGCCTACTCTCGTACCATGGGTCTCACCCATCCTCATGCTTCCCTAATCTCTTCGATCCTGCCATTCGTGACACTTTGTTTGCTACCATTCTCAAACCCCCTCCCTTACTTTACGAAGTCGAACGAAACATTTTCTCTTCCTCTCTCCCTCACCAAAATGTATACCAAGCTATCAGACTCTATCAAACTTACGCTCGCCTTCGTACCCACCACCATTCTTCTCCCACCTTCTCTGCCATCTTCGACCAAGAACTTACTACCCTTTGTTCCAATATTTTTGATGTACTTATCTCTTCCTCCTTCTCTGATGCTGTCAGTACCCTTCCTTCCTCTCGTCTCTGGGACACTCTTCGCCCTCATTGGATCGCTCTCACCGAGTCCCAACAGAACGCCTACGACCAACAAGCCACTCTCTATGCGAATCCCTTTCGAACAGGGCCCGTCATTACCACTAGAGCCTTCCCCCAGCGACGGGCCACTCCTTCAATCAGTCTCGCCCCCTCCTCTTCCTCTACCAGAGTTCTGGGTACTTCTACGACGAGCACTTCGTCTCCTTCCTCACCTGTCTCTTTCCACCGAGCTCCTACCTCCGTCTTCCCTTCCCTCAGTCGACAGAGAAACTCTTCGAGAAGATCCGGCCCTGGTGTTCCATATCCCCCCAATTCTGGATCCACCAGATCCCCCATCAACATCGATGAACCTCTTCCCGTTCCCCCGCCTTATCGCTCCCAACCTGAGCGGGACTCTCGCGGAAATTCACCTTCTTCCGCTGCCAACCCTGGACCTCCTTGTCCTGTCTGTCTCAGCCTGAATCACTCTTATGTTCAATGCACCGATTATCGCTGCGACATATGCGTTGAGGTCGGACATGGAGTCTTCAATTGTCCCAGTATGCACCGTTGTCAACTCTGTGGAGGACTTGGACACCTCGAGGCCAACTGTGCCTTCTGTGAGGAACCATCTGACCAGGAGGACCGCGACATTGACAATGCCATTGAGCACAACTCCGGCGGTCATTCGACTTAGAGTCTTGATGGAGTCAGTGTCTCCACCATACAACGAGGGTAATGTTACAGTTGTCCCTATCGGGTTTTGTCTTCGTCATTCTTCGTTCCGTTTCATTCCCTTCCCCTTCTCCTTGTCCTTTCGATCTGACTCTTCTTTCCTTCTTTCCTCTCCTCGATACGATGTATAACCTTCTATCTTCCTATCGCTCTATCTCTTATCTCTCTATCGTCCTA
>JBBPOJ010000706.1:0-21736 GCA_038091395.1 Leccinum rimulosum
CGCGTCATTGATCACACCATTCCAGTTTAGGCGCTCTCTTGATCGGCGTCGTCGTCTCCGAGTCAGCGGCGTGAGCATATGACACATTTTTAACGTTGGACCACTGATCGTACTCATAATCAATGTACTAATCAGCAAATCAAGGGGAAGCTGGCCAGTGCTGTCCATTACTGGACAGTATCATAGTGTTCATAGCAAGGGTCCAACTAGACAGTGCTTTGATAGGACTTCCATAGGCTCTGACAGTGATTGTGAATATGACAGACTTTCACAGTGATTGTGAACATGACAGACTTTCATAGTATACTTCCAGTACCTAGTGCTGCCATAGGGTCTCACAGTGATTGTGAAAATGATAGACTGTCATAGTATACTTCCAATACCCAGTGCTGTCATAGGGCCTCATAGTGTTGGTCAAATTGGTAGATTGTAACAGTAGACTCCCAGTGCTTTCACAGTGTTGTGGGTCCAATTTTATTACAGTATTCAATAGCCACAGTGTAACATGCTGAATTTGAGAGTAGATACAATTATATCAACCCACTAACATTCAAAACTACGCCAGAAGATTATGATTGCCAGGAGGAATTTCAGAGCACATCAAACGGAGACACTGGAATGATTTCTAATCAACTACTATGCCATACCCATCATCACTACTTGCATCCCCAGACTCATTATCATATTCACCACCCATACTATTGACATTAGCCTTAGGTAGCAATAGTGTATCGATAGACTTACATGCCAGTTCGAGCAATCTCGTGACACATGTCATCAAACTTGGGACCATGCACCTCATTCTCCTGAAGCTCTTCAACGAGGCTACAAAACCTTAGCCATTTGGAACGATAAAGGTCACCTGAGAAGTTGGGGAATTTAGCCTTTCCATATATTTTGTAACCGTCAAGGATACATCTGATCTATTAACAGTTTCAACCGTTAGCCTCAGAGTGACTCCAATGACTCCAATGAATACTTCAGTTTCACTTACCGCAGTTACGGCAAGGCACAACGTGCCGTTCGGGATGCGCGTACCAAATTCGCCAGGACGAATGTTTCCGATACGATTAGGACGACCGAATAAGAAGATGTGCAACAGATCCCGCACAGCACGGTGCCCGAAATTGTTCGTGTGTCCCTAATAAAGTAGTATAAGAAGACGGGTTGTGTACCGAAGCAACGAGAACGTACCTCATCATCCTTGCCGCCATGAGCGAACGCCGACTTGCTTATAAGATTGGCCGCGGCAGTCTTGACGTGTCGACGAGTTGCAGCCTTCGAGAGGTTGTTCCCTTCGGGGGGGAAAAGGTCGTAGTGCGCCCGGACTGTTATCCTTGCCGCCTTCTTAATTTCGCCGCGCCACGAAGCAATATCTTCAAAAAGCTATGAAGTTTTCAGATCAGTAGCAGCGTAGAGACATCGTTGAACATACCAACGAACACATCGAATCTTTATACTTGGGGTAGTAATGCTTCTCGACCGACCGTTGCTCCCTCCTCCATCTCGTGAGGGTCATGTTCATGGACTCCAAGATAAATCCGTTGATCGCCGTCCGTCTGTTTATGGGCCAAGGATCGCGAAATGCGACGTACGTACGAGTTTCCACTTTGCAATCGTCAATGAAGTCCTTCCACTTCGCGGGATAGAACGCGAGTTGGGTGGGGTCATCACATTCGGCTTTCTTCGGCGTCCTCGAGAACCGTTTGCTGCGAGACTTGGGGTGATCGTCGTCGGTATGTTCATGCTCGTCAGCCTGCTGCTCTTCACGTTGTAACGCTGCGAGCTCAGCGGGGCGAGGCAGGCGAGGCTGTCGATTTCTGGCATGGTGTTCGTCTAGGACATTGGCGGCCTTGGGGCGATCGTCGTCGTCGGTATGTTCATGCTCGTCAGCCTGCTGCTCTTCACGTTGTAACGCTGCGAGCTCAGCGGGGCGAAGCAGGCGAGGCCGTCGATTTCTATGGCGTTCGTCTTGGACATCGGCAACCTGTAGTAGAGTTAGTCATCATATCAGTAACCGCACGAATGCGTACCTGGTCTCTGTTGTGCCGCTCGTCTTCGTCCTGGACATTGGCAACCTGTAGTAGAGTTAGTCATCAGATCAGAGTAGTAACCGCACGAATGCGTACCTGGTCTCTGTTGTGCCGCTCGTCTGCGTGATCAGGCTGGGACAATATATAACAATATGAATCAGATCCAAAATTAAAATGTGTGCGCGTGCTTACTATCTGTTCGTCACCGCCCTCATCCGAGTCCAACCCAAAGAACCGACGAACAACCCTCTTCTTGTTCCCTTCGACTTCGTCCTCATCCTCCTCAGTTGCATTCCGTGCCCCCCTCCGGTCATCGTCCTCCTCGTGTGAACAGGGATCCGGGACTTTGGGGCTACCCGTTTCTGAATCGTCCTCGTCACCCGGGAGACATTCCTCGTGTGTTTCGAATGAGGGCTTGTGGTGCTTATCCTGAAGATTTTCACGGTTCGATCGATGACGTGCGGCCGCCTCTGCAAGAATCCTCTGACCATTGGCGAGGGTGTTTGGCCGCGGAGGAGACTCAGATGACTGCGGATCGTTAGTTAATATCTCGTCTTGGAGTGTGAGCAACAATACTCACTGGCACACGCCGGTTTACCGTCTTGTAGACGACGGTGGGAATGGATGTTACGAGTAAGTAGGCAATGTAGTAGTGCATTGTAAGGCTTACCTTTCTTGTGTTTCGACGGGGTGTTTCGGGTGCCATCGGGTTGCGGACTTCATCAGCGAGGGGGTCATTAGTCTTCCTAAGCTGAGGGCGAGAAATGGCCGCGCCAATCATTTTAAGTTGTGCGGCAGCGCCTCCTGTGCCCCGCAATGCCCGATCACTTCGACGAACTGGGCTTGTTTCCCTTGCCTTCTTCGACGGAGGAGTAGCTCCGTCGCCAGAAGTCCGTCGTTTGTGCGACTTCGAAGCCATCGTGCCACACGAGCAACTTGAAGAAGAGGAAGAAAAGTTGTGCAGCTGGATTTAAATAGTCGTTAACAGCTGGATTTAAATAGTTAAGCGAGACGGAACAACATGTAAGAAGTACGTCAGAATTGGCCAACATTGTGGCGTCGGAGTCTCGTACACCATATCTGAACATAACAATTTTAAGAAAGATCGCTCGTACATCAAAGTGAGCGAAAAAAGGGGGCATAACGAACATAGAAAAAGTACTAGCATACGTGATGAATCATTTGGGCGAGGGTAACCAGACAGTGCCGATTGATCCGAGGCTGTTGTTCCGTCTTCTCTTCCCAGGCATCTTGGGCGGAGACGAAGGTGATGGCGGTGACCGTTTGGACCCAACGTTAAAGGATGGGTCGGTAAGGCGAGGTAGAGATAGCGGGGGAAAAGGAGCCTGAGGGACTCTTGTGGCGGGATCTTGCAAAGCGTCCGCGTATTCTCGCAACATTGCTATGATAACTTGATGCGTAAGTGGGTCCGCGGTGGAATCATCACCGCCTGGGAGATCTCCACGCCTGCGCTGGTCTTCGCGTCTGACGAGAACCAGCCATTTCTCGGCCAAGGGCTTCAGACGGCTGAAATACGGAGTGAATTGTTTCTCGATCATGTTGTTGACAGGATAGACGAATGTGAACTTGGCATGCATCGTATTCGCCAGCCCGCCAGGAGCCAATGCTCCTTCTGCCCAAGCGTGGTATATGTAGTTATTGTTCTTTGGTGGGGTCTTGATACGTTGGTTGGGCCCATCAAACGACACACAGATCCACACGAGCATATAAAAGAACGATTCAAGGTCGTCAGCGACTTCATGCTGTACGTCCAGATCTCCGTCGGAGACCTTCCGCAAAATCGCCAAAGAGACGAATGGCAGTGTGCCCTGTCCAAGCTTGTAAGTATTTGTAAGCGCAATAGCAATAGTTACATACCGTTCCGTGTGTGAACTGCACCTGCTGGTTCAACGGAACCGCATAGTCGAAGTCGATGAGCAGTAATTGTCGAATCACTTCGGGCCCTTGTTTGAATATCATGTTGTTGGGGCTTATATCTCCGTGCAAGATACCTTTTTGAACGACAAGCTGTTCGTGGACTTGCAACCCGTGTTAGTGTACAATGATTCAATTCGAATAAGATGACGGCTCACTCTGGAGTCCTTGTATCAAACCCCAGAGCATCTCCTGCTCGGACTTGAACGTCACGAACGGACTACCCACCGGCGTCATCAACAGACGCCGGTGTATACGATGCACAAACTTGGAATCTTCCGGAGGAGACCATCCTTGAGGTCTATAGCGTAAGGTATCGTCGACCTGTTCGCCGTTGCGGACAGTCCAAGCTTTCACCAGTGACGGGACACCCGGCATTCCAGCAAGTCCTTCGAGAACATGGGCCTCGTGGTCCACTAATGCTTTCTCGATCCAGCTGTCTTTCAGAACAAGATCATACTCGTCGAGGGTACCTACCCGATGTGTAGGTGCGCCAAGTGGTCGGACGTGGAAGCAGACGGTCCCACGTCCAATAAACCCATTACTGGCCCAAATGATAGAAACGATGTCGTACTCGGCACCGTCAACAGTGACGGTGCCGATGAAGCGAGGGCGAAGGGACCGAGGGATGGAAGGACAGAAATTCAGGTGGAGGGTTGGGTCAAATCCAAGTATGGCCTTGTCTCCATGAGTAAACGTGTACATGATCTTGCACATTGCTTTGAATTGTTGGTGCCAGTTGATCGGAGCTGAGATTTGGACTCCAGAACGGTCGTAGTAGTGAACCCGCAGCTCGGAGGCTGCAAAAGAAAGCGCGACGACGTGACGGCGCCATGGCTGGGAGGATAGGAGAATGTACGCTTTTGTGTTTAAACTCTTGACGAGCGTCGTGTTGTCTTGAAACCTGCTGAGCGTCATCTCGCCGATGGCCTTGGGGCTCTTCCAGGTAATTGTGTCATAATCATGTCCGATGGAACCGCTAGCACCCTCAAGCAGAAGAAGATCAGGTTTCCTGGACCAACGGGATTCCCCTTCTTCTGACGGCAGTTCCTTTGTGGAGAATGTGCCGTACCACCAACGCACAGTACGGGAGGAGGGGGATTGGTCGGGATTGCACAAGAGTAACGCTGCCGTGAGTGCGTTCATGAAGGCGGCGTGACGGCTCTCCGGGGTGTGTATCTTCGCCGTGTCCACTTTCTTCGCCGTGTCTACTTTTTTCTTGCCTTCGAAGTAGTCCTTATCTTGCGATGAGTCCCCATCATAGGCAGCTCCTTTACGGAGCCCCTTGGGAGAACCGGAAGGCGAGACATCCGTTTCTTCGATATCAGTGTCGATTGTTTCAGGTGACTTCCGGTCTAGTGCTGGGCCGTCCGCGGGAGGATTCTCGACAGCACCGTGGTCGTTGAGAGTGGTAAGTGGCTTGGGGTTAATAAAGTTGTCGTTGATGACCTCTTCTACTCGGTCGATAAAAGCCGCGTTGACTAACGCGTTGGCAACCCCACCACTGACATCCCACTCCTTCTTGTGGACATTGTAAAGGTCCTTTGCAGAGTGGTTGTCAAGGATGTCAGTTGCGTTGTCGCAGTCACCGTCCAAGTCGCCTTCATCATCCTCCCCCTTCCCTGTTCGCCCCTTTTTCCTTTGTTTTCCTGAACTCTTCTCTTTCGGCCCCTCCTTTCCGATCTTGGGTCCTGCACCACTCTTTCCCAGCTTGGTGGGTTGAGCGGGCCGGGGACGAAGATTACGCGTGGTAGTGACGGTGGCGGACTCCTTTTGTGATCTTGCCTCAATCTTTGACGCGAGAGACGCTTGGAGCGTGCGGTGATTTCGGTTCAAGTCAGCAATGATATCATTTCGATCGAGAAAAGCGAGGTCGGGGAACAGCCGTGAGATAAGACCGGGGCGTGAAGTCAGTTTCGACTCGTCCACGGTGCGCTGAGCTAGCTCTCGCGTGACCAGTTCATCCATGATATGGACGGGACGACCGTCTAGCGGTGTCAGAGTTGAACTCAGCTTTTGCAAGCAGTCTGTGACGAAGGCCATAGATTGCTTTCTCTCGGAGGCACTATTTCCCTTGTTCCAACTGGATTCCAACTCAGATGTCACATGTACGTCACTGTCAACCCGTGCCTGATGACGCGTCACGCTCACGGTGATCGAACAACGAGGACGGGGAGGATGGGGAGACAGGGCATGGCGTCCCAGTCAGCGACACCGCGGTACCACCGCGACGACGACATAGCCACCATACCCGGTGAGCGAGCGAGTCCGAATCGTATGCGGACACGTGCGTGCTATGTGTCCAGTATTGTACTACAATAATTGATATTTTGTAGTATAGACTACTATGTAGTTTACCGGCGCAACCCGTACCAGTTTCGTATGACGTATGAGACATACAAACTCCTTTCTTCCACCTGGGGCTCTCACGAACGCATGTAAAGGAAGTTGATCGACTTAGCTCGTCCCGAGTCATCTCGCTGCCGTGTCACTGACGGGCCCCCTCGTCGTCTCGCCATCATGATGACGCGACGTCGTTGTCCGTCTCCCTGTCCTCCCCGTCCTGGTTTTCGCCGTGACGCGATGTCGTCATCGTTCTCGTCGTCGTTGCTGTTGCAACGCCGCCGTGTCGTCGTCGTCGTCGTGGTCGCGGTATCATGGTGTCGCTGCCGCATCTCCTCGTCCTCCCCGTCCTCGTTAGTCCTGGTCTTGCGACGAGTCCCCATCATAGGCAGCTCTTGAGAGAACCGGAAGGCGAGACATCCGTTTCTTCGATATCAGTGTCGATTGGTTCAGGTGACTTCCGGTCTGGTGCTGGGCCGTCCGCGGGAGGATTCTCGACAGCACAGTGGTCGTTGAGAGTGGTAAGTGGCTTGGGGTTAATAAAGTTGTCGTTGATGACCTCTTCTACTCGGTCGATACTCGGTCGACAAAAGCCGCGTTGACTAACGCGTTGGCAACCCCACCACTGACATCCTCCCCCTTCCCTCTTCGCCCCTTTTTTCCTTTGTTTTCCTGAACTCTTCTCTTTCGGCCCCTCCTTTCCGATCTTGGGTCCTGCACCACTCTTTCCCGGCTTGGTGAGTTGAGCGGGCCGGGGACGAAGGACACCGTGCCGTCTCCTCATCCTCGCCGTCCTCGCTATTTCGCCATGACGAAGATGTCGTCGTCGTGGCCGCGGTATCGCGGTGTCGTTACCATCTCCCCCGTCCTCCCCGTCCTCGTCGTCCTCGTCATTTCACCGTTGACGCGATGTCGTCGTCGTCGTCGTGTCGTCAGTCGGTGTCACGCCGCCGTCCGTTCCGGTGCGCTGAGCACATAGGGTGAGGGTGAAGGGGGAGCGCAAGAGAGGGAGAGGGAGAGCTGGTGAGGTTGTGGGAGCGGGAGACGGTGACGGAGGGGGTGAGAGGGGAGGTGAGAGAGAGAGAGAGAGAGGGGAGGGTGAGGGTGCGTGCGCGTCCGTTCGGACGTGCTGAGTGCAGAGGATGAGGGTGAGGAGTGAGACGCAGAGTGGGAGTGGGAGTGGGAGTGGAGATCGAGAGGCGAGGCGGAGGCGGAGAGGAGGGGAGAGGGAGAGGCGAGGCGGAGGGGGAGTGTTGTGTCGGCGGCGGCTCGGTGTCGTTGTGTCGCGTTGAAAGCTGAGGCCAGGGCGAGGAAGGGACGACGTGTCGTGATGGCACGCCGGTGTGTCGACGCATCGTCATCATCATCATCATATTGCATGGGAGGCCACTGGCAGGTGCGAGGGAGGGGACGATGTGCACGTTGTTGTCGCTTCGCGTCATTCGTCGTTGTCGTGGTATAGCTATTAAGCTGCGTGGTGGTGGTGGTGGTGGTGGTGCCACCAGCACGCTGCATCGTTGCGTGGTCCGTCGTCGTCGTCGTCCCCAGCCTTGCCTCCCGCTCGTCTCCCTGCCGTGACATTGTTATTGTGTCATCATTTGGTCACACCTCGTTGTCGAAGTAGTGAACAAGTACCATCGTCGCAATGGTACTCGCCGGAATTCCATTCATGAGGAAATCAACATCGGTGAGGTAAACCTGCCCGAGGTCATCCTCTTGCGCTGCCCTACAGTCAATCCCGTCAAGTTATTAGCACACGAAGGCAACAGAACTATAGAAAAGAGAGGGAAGGAAGGACACGAAACGCGAGACGTACGCAAGCTGGTTCGGGAATCTGGACACCGGCCCATCCCCGTCAAACAAATCTCCGCGGTTAGGATAGGAAAATAGTTCGAGGGACTGCCAGGGAGGTCTTTTCCCACTTGCTATGCAACCGCGACGAGGGGAACACTTGCGATCATATGGCTGATAAATGTCGAGACAACCTGCTCAAGGAGAGGAAGGATGGGATGTGGTCAGCATCAGTGCAAAAATATTCACATATTTGTATTGACCCGTTCTCAGATATCCAATCCCGGCCCCGGAACTCCCTGAGGGTGATAGATGCCGTGGAAACCAAAACTAACGACACACTTCATGCTTGCCCTACCCACTTCTTTCATGCTTTTCGCGTCCAGCACCAACATATAGCTCTTTTCGGAGTGGCCGTCGAGCACGACACTCAAAAGCACTCCGTCGTCCTCCGCAGTGCCCTCTGGATTGGGAACGAATATCGGCTCCCCGGCACTATGTCCCTGCACGGACCAGTACGTCGGCCTGTGTGTTGATGATCCCGTCATAGAATGTGCTCAATCCACGATCGCAGACACCCGTGAACGCTTGGTGAGGAAACGCGGATTGATGACGGGGAGGTCGCACGAGTGGTCGCGTTCGGCGGTGAACACGTTGACGGCCTTGCGGGCTTCCGACGGAGCATCGATGGTGGTGTTGACACCAGGTAGCCGCCAACGGCGCAAGAACACGTCAGAAGTCCCGCTCCGTTTTTCGCCTACGTAGTCAAGCGAGTCAGGGTAGGTGGACTTGATGTGATTGTAGTAGAGACGCTTCATGATGTGTGATAGTTGCCAGGATTTCTGTCTCTCCGGTAGCAGCGAACACGCGGAAGACCTTGTACGTCGGGGTACTACCAAGGGCGAGGTTGTAGTTGAAGACGTCTCTGGTGACTGGGTCCGACTTGGCGTGAGCCGCAGACAACTTGCCTGGGAGTTCTGGATGGAGGACATCTTGATTGGCAAGATCCATGGGCTCGAGTGTTTCAGGATCAATTTCGCGCATGACCGCGGCGTCCGTCCTGACCCAGAGAGACTGAATGCCAGACGCATGACCCTTCTGACCTCTTTCCAGTCTTGCGGATTCTTTCGATGAGCAGGTCGACACTCTGACGGGAATTATAGACGACACGTGTAGATGAGTCGGATTGGATGATTTGGAATCGGTGGTTCTGCGAGAATCCGTCGAACCAGTGGTCGACGGAAAACGTGTTGCCCTCGTCGGTCTTGACTTGGTTACCTCCCGGACCTGTTCGGTACAAAGTGTGCCCGAGACGTAGGGTGGAATGGTCCCGGAGACTTCAAGTTCGACGGTTTCCTTCTCTTCGTGCATCACATCAGACTATATGCCGCCCATGGTCAAGAACACGAGTCGTCCTAGTAAAACCAACCGTGGTTAGCTCAGTACGACACAATCACGTTTCCACACACCTTTTTCAAAAACCCCCGTCGCAAAGAACGCAACGATTGGAATAATCGGAATAATCCCCATATCCCCAATCGCGGGCTCGATCTCGCGCTCAACGCACCACAACACGATCGTCATTGGCGATGAGGTTTTGGGGCGAGGAGACTTTGTCCGCCATCACATAGAGCACCTTGAGCCACTTGTATCGTGGGGTGGTTGAAAGGACATACCTGCTCAGTGGAGAGCAACAGGACATGTTCGATTGCGGAAGAATCAGACACGAACGAATTCGAGAGGGTACTGAAGATATCCTTTTCCTCGTTCGTTTGGCGTGCGAGGTGTGACATAGCATCTCGAGGTACGTGCTGCCCTGTCTATCACGTCCTCCAACCTCAGAGTCCTCAATCCTCGACGCCTCGGCACAGTAGGTTGTCCTTCAAACCGCTCCCCGGTACAACTGGCTCAAGTCCCCCGAACGTCGCAACCCAAGCCGCAAGCTCCTGACATTCTACGAGAGGACTGCGCCGTGGAGGAGGGCGAGGGCGAGGCAGTGGATGGAAGAGAATCGCAACAAGTCGGTGGCTGAGGGGACGCGCCTGTGGTTGTGGAGGAATTGGTCGCCCGCGGAAAGTGTCATGGAATCTTCGATGCATGTGGTGGCATTGTGCGATCCGCACGGCTACACGCAGGGGAAGCAATGTTAGGACTTCGAAAACGAGTCAGAGATGACGCTCAACTCACTATTTGGGTGCGCCGCCTCTCCAACGATAACAACCTTTCCGCTTTCATGTACCCAATTGTTAAATGGCTCGTAGTCCGTAAACTCGGTCTTGCTGAGCAGTTTGGCCTGCTTCAAAAGTTTCTGGGCGCAGTGAGGTGTCTCGTCGAGACCCAAGCGGACCGCCGTGTGTGTCCTTGGCACGACAGAGACAATAGACAGTCTCTATGAACAGGTCTGCGAGGAGCTCATTGAAGATGTAGCATTGATAAAAGGTGGATACAAATAAGTACACGCTCGACGACAAGAGTCGTCGCCTGGTATCATAGCACGTGACTGGAGAAAGAGCAACAATTTTAATTTATGTTGCGGTCTATGTACGAGGTCCAGGAATAACAACATTCTTTATAAAAGGTATAGTAGATAAATAAAATCGTATGCTAGTGAACAGAATGAAAACCCTCGCCAGCACCCGACCTACTGAGACATAGAACTGGACAATGCATAGAACATTTCTTTGTCCCAGTACTTGTTGAGCCAAAATTCTTTGGACAATGCCTGGCTAATGGTCGAGGAAAAGTGCTTATCCGCAGCTTTTCCAAATCGTGGAATCACGCGTGCGGGAGAGCGGACTTGACTCAGTGGGATAACATCCCCGAGATACTCTCCATTTGCCCTTCTTGCTCGTCGTAGGACATTCATGGATGTGGTCGCGTCGACTTGGGCACCAGCTTGGGGAACGACGTCAAATCGACGAGCATACATCAGAAACTTTTTGCACCACCATGGTCTTTGACCGCGAGGTGGCACTGGACGAAAAACAAGTCGCAGCTCTGCAACGCAGTGACCTAGTATCCAATGAAAATTGATCCAATGCAGAGGATTAGATGAAATTATCGATCACCTGACAGCCCAGAGTGTGGCCAATGTTTCTCAGCGTCAACATTGAATATCACGGCGTCAAACCGACCATATTTCCAACTCGGGGAAGGTGGAGAAGCGACAAGTGTCTGTGCGGGGTTCAGTTCGCCGGTAGACTCGGAGTGGAATGGTTTCTGTTGGATGCGTATCGTATACCAGACGGCGATATCAGTGAAAGGGAGAGGACAATGAGGAGTGGAGGAGCGTGGCCCGCCTATGGAATGTCGCGACTTCGCCAATTCTCGTGCAAGGTAATCACCGAGGGCACTTCGCAGATCATAGATCTGGAACTCTGCGGCAATAGTATCGACGGCACCTCGGCGGACCTTCGGATCCCTAGCCAGGTTGATTGCGCTGTTTCCGGCAACAAAGGTTCGCGGAGGGAAAGGGATCCGGGAAGATAACGATGTCAATATATCGTCGGCCTTGGCGAAGTAGTCGGTCGGCGAACGCTTGGGTTGACCAAGCTTTGCGACGGAGCGAAAGAGACGGGCATCCTCATCCACATCGCCGCCATCTAAAGTAATATCCTCGTTATCCTCGCCGTCGTTGTTACTGTCACCGGCACGTCCTTGAAATTTTTGTTCGTTTTCTCGGAGCGAGGTTGCGAGTTCGAATCTTGAACTTTTTTCGAGACGATCCAAGTATCTGCAAATCTGTGGGTCCACATCGTCGTTGTTGCTCCGCCGAGCCGGATTCTTGATCATCAAGATATGTGCGTGCTCCGTGACATCGGCAGTCCACTGAGACGGAGCACCGGAATGGCGAACTTTGGAGGGGACAACATTTTGAAGTAATTCCAATTTGGGGATATACCAATTCGTAATGATATCCTTCTTGCCTCGTCGTCCGCCAGCCTTAATTATGTGTGCCTTGTTCTCGTGAAAAGTACGCAGTGACGAAAGTAGCTTGCTACAGTCGTTGTCGTCAAGTTCCGGCGCCTGCGCGAGGTAAGAAAAATCGAGAAGGGATCGTATCGCAAGCACCACGCCAGGAGGTGCTGCGCCAGCGACTACCCCAATGAAATACCGTTCCACCTCCCTCTGCATCCTCCCGGTGACTTTACTGAGATGGGAAATGCCCTCGCCGAAATGTCTAAAGCCGACGGAGGGTTGGAGAACTGCAAAACGAAAGTCTAGCTCTGGTGCGCCGAGAATGTTAATGGCCCATTTGACCTCGTGGTCCCAGAATCTCTTATGCCATTCGTGCAGCGGCTCTGGGGTGAGAAAGATTGAAGGATTGGCCATTCGCCAGTCTCGAAAGAAAGGTACTAAAGCGACGCCATTCAGTCGATATTTTTGTGCGGCCTTGAAGTATAGTTCTACATCATCAGGATCCTCTTTGATGTCACGGAGCTGTGCTAATGTGTATTTCTTAGTACGTGGGGGGTGTTGTTTGGAATCACCGAACTGCTTATACATAGCAGTGGTGACGGGGGACGTCTTTCCTCCTACAGCGGCGAGCATGCACGCTTCGGGGGTGTCAACTATATACGAAGCAAGGGGTGTGTAGCATCGACGCAGGTTGCCAAGTGGATCGTTCATCATCATTCCTATACGAGCGACGATCTTGAGAGGATCCAGTATGATATCGAGGCATTCATGGAGGAGTCGATCGGTGAGCACGCCGCGAATGCGTTTTGATTTGTGGATGAACTTTGGTATTGGGAGGAGTGCTGCGAGGAGAAATGTGTCCGATGACAATTTGAGTCGAGTTGACATGTGGATGTTCGCGAGTCCGATTAGGAGCGGGTGAGCACACCGATCGCCGACAAGAGCAGAAACGTTCGTCTTGTCAGACGACAAAATTACGCCAAGGAGCGTAGCCCCCTCAGGTAATTTACTCTGTTGAACGGAGTGATTAAGACGCCGGAATATCAGAAGAAAAATTGAAACCCACCTGCATCTGCCATGCGACATCTCCTGTCATCCATTCGGTGTACACGCGAACGAGCCGCTCAGCAGTCCGATAGACACGGCGAGGTGTGAGATCCATTTTGTCATGGAATAATGGGTGACCAAAGAGCGCCTCGAGGCATTGAACGGCATCCCGGTAAAATAGTCGTACCGGAGACTTAGTCGGCTTCGTATGCAAGACTCGGTACTGCCACTGAGGTCCACTGGGAAGGATCTCTACCAGGCCACGCAATTGTTGCGCTGTTCGAAATGAGATCGGGAGTGTTTTCATCTAAGCATTTTTAGAAATATCCGGGCGAGACGTCATAGAACTTACCAGTTCAAGAGAGAGGAGACTATCAGTGGCGGCCATACTTAACCCAGACCGCGTGAGCCAAAGGCCAAGCTCCCAATCTACACGAGAAGCGAACGGGTAATAGAGGTTTGTCCGCCGCTCCTCCGAGAACTGGTCTTGGTCGAAACGCCGAAGGAACGATGTCCGTTCTTGCTCGTAAGTCGTGGCAGCGCCCGGAAATTCCTCTACTACGCATTGCTGACCAGCAGAATCTACGTCCATTGGATCTTCGGGGTGATGGAGATCCATTGGACTTGGAGGGTTCCAGTCTTCGTAAGCTGCCAAACGTTGCGGTTCCATCACCGCACGACGCTTTTTTGGCACGACTATTGGTTCAACCAACTCACCAATTTGGACTAGTTGGTCTACCCAGCCGTGACAACGGGATGATGGTTGATTCATATGTCGTATAATGGCATTTTCCGACGGTAGAATTTTGCTACAGCTTGGGCACCGAGGCATAGTCACTGCGGAAACGACCGAAGGTAGGAAGAAAAAAGACTAAACCGTCGGGGGAACTTTGAGCTTAGTAATTGTTTATTGTGTTCTGTTCCTGTCATTATTCTTCTACGCAGGTCCAGGACCGCCCGGAGGGCCTTAACAATGTAAATAGCTTGTAACAACAGGAAGGTCTCTCGTCTTTTCTACAACGTCTTGCACGGTGACGGCACCCTCGAACCCAGCCGGAAGCACATCCACAAACGCAGTCAGCGGATCGACAAGGGTGCACGAGGGTGGTCGCGAACGCGTGTACGTGTACAGCTGCGTGAGAGCCGACTTGAGTGCACGGCTCCACACTTCACGGTCGCAGACGAACGCGCCAGCGCTTGGGCGAGAGCGGAGAAGAAGATTCTGTAAAGACGGCTGACTCCGGTCATGTAGAACAAGCAACGTCGGATACGGACGAGTACAGTACCCCGCTCATCTTATCCCCGGCCACTCTGGATGTGGAAATCATGCTTTTGGTCACGTCTCTGCCCCTGTGATCACACCCTGGTTCAGCACACCTTCGGATCGGCGGCCCGTCAGCAACTGGAGATATCGTGCCGATTGACCCGATGCACCTGCGCTGAGTGTGCCCGCGATCGCCGTCGCCAGCGATCTTGTCCATGTCCGTGATCTCACCTCGACTGCCAGAAGAGCTTTGCAGGCGCGCTCGATAGCAGCTTCAGAAGACCGTGCGTTCAGAGCTTTGAGGTAAGACTGGCTGCTTGAAGGTGTGTTGTGGATCGAAGCCGACACATACATCGTCTCAGTGATCGATCTTGGTTCAGTTTGGAAAGACCATTTCCACCCTGGAGCGTTGGTAGGGTCATCGAGGATCCGGTCATGACGCACCTTGCCTTGATGCCCTGTCTAGCTAGCGCACGCTTCGTCTCGCCGACGACGGCACCGAGCTCGAGCTCGCTGAGACCACCGAGGTTGTTTACGAGGAGCACGACGAGGTCGGTGCCATTGTTCTTGGCACAAAGGAGCGGTCGGGATCAGTGGTGGAGGTCATCATCTGGATGAGTTCTGGTATGAGTTCGTTGAGCGGAGGCAGTGGAGAGACGCGGCAATGTCCGCTCTCGTTGTGGATACCGAGCCCGATCTCGAGTTCGTCGGAACCAAGATGAGTATCGGGCATTGCAATGCCCGGAACCTATTGGACGAGATGAAACGGCGGGGAATGCGAACATACGCACCGACGAATGCAGAGTGGGAACTTGAAGGCTCGTGGCCAGACCCGCTGCAGACGAAGGTCGTGCAGGCATGATGGTGACTGTCTGGGTACAAATATAACGATGGAGAGGTATTCAACTCGGAAAGAATGACTAATACGTCAATGTTAGAAACTGTAAAGCCGGGAGGATAAAAGTAGACGGTGAGAAAGGTCATATCACAGATATGATACCGCAGAACGAATTTCAGGAACAAATACGATTTGGAGCACTTCAGAGATGATACGACAGGACGAACGTACCTGATAAATAATACGGAACTGCTTAAGGATGAACCGAGAACTGTGGGGACGAGTACGGATCGCATGGCCGATAGATGCAAGAGTGAGCAACTTACTCTATATTGGCCAGACCCGAGATGTGGTTGTCAACATAGCATAAATGATAACGTACAAAGTGAACCAGTGCGCATTCCTTCTCGGATTCCATCGTCTGCCCAAGCTTCCTTTTGTCGTCCTTGAAGCGCGTAACTTCGCGACAAAGTTCACGAGTAACTTCAAGTTTCTCTACATCCAGCAGAGCCGAGACACGTTATTAACGAGGCATGAATGAGAATGGGTAGAGCATACCACTGGCAGCCTGAGAGCGTTTCATCTCGAACTTCATCGTCCGCTCGAGTTCGTTTTTGTAACGCTTGAACCGAGCAACTTATTCGCCAGACTTGAGATATGATTATCAACACGGCGTGAATGAGAGTGTACAAAGCGGTTCAGCCTGAGCGTTCCTTCTCGGATTCCATCGTCCGCTCGAGCTTGATTTTGTCACCCTTGACCTGAGCAACCTCGTCACGAAGTTTACAAGGAACTTTCTCTAGATTCGCGAATGATGTCATCAATATGGCGTGAATGAGAATGCACAATGCGAATCTGAGCATTCCTTCTCGGACTCCATCGTCCGCTCTAGTTTGATTGTGTCATCCTTGAACCGAGCAACCTCAGTTATCATAATTCACCAGCAACTTTCTCTAGATTTGATAGCCCCGAGACACGGTGATTAACGACGTATAAACGAGAATCGGGAGAGCGCACCTTAGGGTTCCTTCTGGAACTCCATCGTCCGTTCGAGCCCCCTTTTTAGTCCTTAACTGCGCAACCTCGTCACAAAGTCCCTGAGCAACTATCTCTCTAGATTCGCCAGACTCGAGACACGGTTATTAACAAAGCGTGGATGAGAATGGACAGAGCGTTCCAGAGCGTCCCTTTTCGGACTCCATCATCCGCTCCAGTTTGTTTTTGTCGCCCTTGACCCGAGCGATCTTGATGACGACTTGGATGAGGTTATCAATGCGGCGGCGTGAATGAGAATATAGAAAGCGAACCTGAACGTACCGTCTCGGACTCCATCGTCCGGCTCACTCAAGTTTGAGTTTGTCATCCTTGACCTGAGCAACCTCGTCACGAAGTTCACGAGTAATTTTCGCTATATCTGCAGACGTGGATGTCAATACACGGCGTGAATGAGAATGCACAAAAGAACCTGGGCGTTCTTTCTCGAACTCCATCGTCCGCTCTCAGTCTGCGTTTGTCATCCTTGACCCGAGCAACCTCGTCACGAAGTTTACGAGCAACTTTTTATAGATTCGCAGATATGGTTATCAATACAGCGTGAATGAGAATGGGGAGAGCATACCAGAGTGTTCCTTCTCGGACTCCATCATCCGCTCCAATTTCCTTTTGTCGTCACTGACCGAGCAACCTCGCTTCGAAGTTCCTGAGCAACTTTCTTTAGATTCACCAGACCCAAGAGGTTATTGATGGGGCATGAATGAGAATGGGCAAGGCATACTTGAGCGTTCCTTCTCGGAATCCATTGTCTGCTTGAGCTTTGTTTTGTCGTCTTCAAGCCGGGCCCGGGAAGCTTCCTTCAGACTTGGTAGAGTCAAGATGTGGTCGTCAACGCGGCGTGAATGAAATGGAAACAGCGTACCCTGAGCGTTCCTTTTCAGACTGCATCACCTTCTCGAGCTTGCTGTTGTCGTTCTTGGGCCGAGGAACGTTATCACGAAGTTCCTGAATAACTCACTCTGTTCGCCCAAGCCGAGATGCTATTGTCAATACGGCGTGAACGAGCAAGGACAAAGCGTATAATAGGCTCACCTCGACGGGCAATCTCTTCATGTAGCCTCACCGTATCTCCATTGCCTGGCTCCGAGGTACTTTATTTGATTTAAAGAAGTAATCTACGATAAGAAGATGCTGTATGTCAAATTTCTGATCTGAAGGGACCGCGATGTCGTTCTTAGGCGAGATGGCCACGGGCTCAGTGGAACTGAAGCCGTTCTCGATGACTGCAAGGTTCCTATGAGCCGTAACGTCCCAAAGGGAGAACGACGAATTTCCAGAGGTCGCGATCAACCGTTAGTCGATTCTATTTATTCCGGACGCACGGCACCCTGACCGTTGGAAGTCCTAAAGGTGGATAGTGGATCAAGAGTCTGGTTCGGTGCCACAGCTATGGTGGATGTGACAGAGCTATAGTGGTGGGAGAATGTATGGTGGAACTGCCACTAGAGATAAAGCTCGACGAAGTGGGATGCCAATAGTCATTTGAAGGGCGTGAATATCCGTCAACGGAAGGGCCCATGGTGGTGGCAGTGGTGGGGAACGTGTACCTGCGAGGGAAGTGCGGAGAGCCGCGATTTAGCGGTCGAAGTCTGCGAAACGTTGTAGGGAAGTGCGAATAGTATCTTCTGGTGTGGGGGGAGTGGGCGAATCCCCTCGAACTCGTTCCAGATCCCATTGGTTATGTCCCCTACCATCTGACCAATGCTTGTGGGAATGGTAAAAAAGACGAGACGTCAGAACGACAATATTTCTTCATCTGTGGGACCTGCGCGGAACCGACGTGCGCAAAGGCGTCGTACACGCTGCAATCTGACACGGTTTCTCCGTTACCCGTGCTCACGGACGAGTTGAAGAAGAAATTGGGTGGGCTTGCCCTGCGGTGAGCCGAGCGCAAGCTGCATTGAATTAACAGCACCCGGACGTGCGGTTCAAAACTGTCAGGGTGTTAGTTAGTAAGGGGGTTGCCAGTGGGTGATGTCCTCGAGAAATCGACGACGCATATATCATGCGTACCTTGATATGATGCCCAGATTGATAGCCTGGATGTTCTGGAGGGAGGAGGACGGAGGGTAAGTACACACTGGTGCCCATAGGTCAAGGAAATAAGAGAACAATACGTACAAAAATGGTCGTCGTCACCCGGTGCGCGATCTCGCAGCGAGGTGTCTCATCGAGACCCAACTTGCGGACCGCCGCGTGTGTCGTCCTTGGCACGACAGAGACAACAGACAGTCTCTATGAACAGGTGTGCGAGGAGCTCATTGAAGATGTATACGAGGGAACCTGCAGCGCCAGTCAAGACGACCTACGCAGTGAACGAGCCGTGGCACGGAGAGGTGGGTCGCACACACCACTTTCCCGGCAGGGCTGTTCTGGTCGGTGTGTTCGTTGGAGGGTACGCGAGGTGACCGTATTTGTCGACAGGTTCGAGCATGATATCTCTTGGTGTCTTTACCGGAGGAGGGCGACACTATGAGCCTGGCTAACCTTGCAAAGGAGGTCGAGTCAGTGGCTACTACCATGGCAAAGCATGTCAACGTACTCGGAATGGAACGATGATCAAACACAACACCAATAGACAACCTTTTCGACCCACATCGATCACCTGAAACTGACCTTTGTCAACTCCAATCCAAACCAATGTAGAACCTAAGCGAACGCACACACCCTGGATAGCACTTTGAATCCGTGAAGACCGCGGAAAGTCAAGCCCAAAGTCAAACACATCATCTTGAAGCAATATCGATCTGCGGCCCAATTGTCCTCTCACGAGTGAGCCTCTATCTCCCCTGCAAGCCGTTTCTTGCCCTCGATACCACTCAGGCATCCCTTCCAACTATTTACACACCTTCAAGCGCTGCCGTGGAGAGCTGGGAAAGCGAAGGCGCATCCGTGTTGGCGAGTGCAACGATCAGCACGCAGGAGATAAATTCACCGTCGGAACAATGTTCGGGGAGGAGGATGAGCACACTGATTTGGGTGCGGGCAGCGCTAAAGACGATGGCCTCGGAAATGTACGGGTCGGATTCACGGACGACATCGTCGTCCTTGCCCATGAGAGGATCTGAGAGGATGGGGTATCTCGGCCTATTCCGTTCGACGTTCGCGTTGACGACGATCTCATCCGAGTCGACCTCATCGTCCGAATCTGAGTCCTCGTCTTCCGACTCGGGAAGGCGGTTGATTATGCTTCGACCCCACGTCACCCACCAGTCTTGCACGGCCTCGCGTGCGTTGAAGCCGTATAGTTTGACGAAGGTCAAGTAAGTGGTACAGAGGAAATCGTCGTCCATTTCTTCGCTCTGATGGCATACGCGTTGAGTGCGTAGCAGCCAATCGCGTCTTCGCCGACCCGGAATGGTGATCACTTCCCGTTTCCGCCGTACGTACGTATCTTTGAACGGCGGCACAACGTGGTTGTCGGAGCTCTTCAAACACGCCGAGAAGCATTGACGTTTGATGTTTCGTTGCCGGAAGTGAGAATAGCGCGGAAAGTGTCATGGAATCTTCGATGCATGTGGTGGCATTGTGCGATCCGCACGGCTACACGCAGGGGAAGCAATGTTAGGACTTCGAAAACGAGTCAGAGATGACGCTCAGCTCACTATTTGGGTGCGCAGCCTCTCCAACGATAACAACCTTTCCGCTTCCATGTACCCAATTGTTAAATGGCTCGTAGTCCGTAAACTCGGTCTTGCTGATCAGTTTGGCCTGCTTCAACAGTTTCTGGACACTGAGAACGTCGAGGCGTATCAGCTCAAGGAACATTTAGGCTCAGTATCCAAGGTGTTCACCGAGCTTCAAACAAATCCGCCCTCGGTGACTCAAGGCTCATCGGAAACTCTTCCCGTACGTCCCGACTATTCATCTTGATGCTCACCACTAGCGAGTAATCGCGATTCGGTCCAGGTCCCTTTTCAAGATATTCTGGTTATTTGTGTCGGAAAAAGAAATGACGCTTACAGTGAATATGCCATGCATCGAACAGTCGTCTGCTAGCCACGCTGTCCACTTCAAAATAAATAGAAAGTGAATCGCCTATACAGGCAAAATGGACCTACGCTTCTCGCGTCTATCAACGCCGCTAGCTCCTCGTCCTGTCTGATCACGTCGGCAGGGCGACGAGACTGCACAAGACGTCTGTCAACATACTGACCACGAATCCTGGAGCGCACTCACCAAACAGTATAGCGATTATCACAATCGAGCGGTGGGGCAGAAAGCCCTAGAACCACCGGACGTACGATGCTTTCCATGCCGTCAGCACCCACGATGACGTCGGCCATCATGTACAACCCGTTTTCACAGTGACGCTTCCTATGGATGTATGGAGACGACTTTAGTGTTATTAAAGTGAAGAGAAACGAATAGTGAGGTTAAGAGTGAGTGGAACACCTAAAAAGGCCTGTAGCGCTTGCGAAAGGAGGTTGATGGTTTTTGCGGAGATGAGCGGAATAGAGCGGCTTCGCGATATACCAGGCTCGGATGACTTGAGTGCCCGTGGCCCTGCGACGAGCGTCTGAGATCTAGTGCAGCAGGCACAGAAGGAAAGGAAGCTGGCGAACATGGTGCAAGGCCTGGCAACGTTGTGAGGGCGGTGAGTCCAAAGCTCAACCTTCAGATCACCTTCCATTGAGACGCGTGAGTGCGGAACCGATGTATTCAGTGTCTTTCTAAAAGATACGGTAGCCTGAGGTGCAGGCGCGGCCGAGGAGGGGCGGAGGTTCCAACTTGAAGGAAATACTCGAGAAGGTGGCTGCTCGTCGAGACATTCAAGGATCGTGCCAAGAATGTCTGGTGGCGTGCAATGCACCACACACTGGCAGCTACTACGCGGGTAGTGCCGGAGATGCTGGTTCGCAACACCGGGAGTGAAGCTTCGAAGTAGACGAGTACTAGCAATGTGGGAACGAATGATTCGGCGGTCCTCAAACACGTTCTGCATTTTGGTGATCAACGAAACCTACATTCCGGCTACATAATTTCAAGTAATATATGTATTCTAATGAAGATCGATGAAATATTCTTCGTCATAAGAACCATGTTTGCCTAACCGTTATTTTAGTGTAAATAGACATTCATGATGACGGACATGATTAACTCACGAGAAGTTAAAAGTTGGCGTGGTGAACATTGTTGTACAACAGGACAATGGAGGGAACCTCCAGAATGACGAATTTTATCGCACCACTGCCCGACCGTAGTGTCGGCATCCTCCAGCTCTTTCTTACAATAACGAATCTTCAAACGACGGAGTTGAACTTGTAAAACCTGTTCCGAAAGCTCACGGGTAGCAAGCTTCATTCGTGCCCGCAAAACAGCCCGCCTTGCTCGGGCGACTTCCAAATGAACATCAGCAAATTCAGGAGGTGCTGTCCAGTACTGTCCAGTACTGGACAGTATCATAGTGCTCACAGTGAGGGTCCAACTTGACAGTGCTTTGATAGCACTGACATAGTGTCTCATAGTATTGGTGCAAATAATAATTTATTATAGTGTTTGCAAGATTCATAT
>JBBPOJ010000707.1:0-21719 GCA_038091395.1 Leccinum rimulosum
CATCGACGATATAGGAGGGCTCGAGGTCGTTGTGTTTTCGCCGATCGATATGGAAGATTTGGGTAGCATTATGGATAATACGGTGGAGGTTGACAGGGAGGTAGTGGGGTGTCAAACCGTCTGCACGGGGGAATATGAACATTCGCAGGTCCCGGCGATCTCGAACGAGCCGTGCGTATTCTTCGTCCAGCTTCCCTTGCAACTCCAAGGAACTGTCATCGATACCGATCTGCAAAACACCCGGCAAGCTTCTTTATCCGTCACGTCCACCCGATAGTCATGCTCTCTCCGGCATTCCGATGTATCGATATTCTGCCGCTCGATGAACGCACCGTCCATCCCGTCTTCACCGTAGATGAACTGAATGAGATCTCCAAGGGAATTCTGCACGGTGCCGTCGTAGCAGACCGTGACGTCCTCCTGCGCCTTGACCGGATGCTAACCAGTCTCGGCAGTCTTGACAGCGGTATCGATCGACCTCCCACGACCAGTCATGGCATGGAAGCGAAAATCTTGAGGTATCAATCAAACCTCTCGACAGTTCTCCACGAATCTCCCGGCTTCGGGGCTGAAGTCGTCCTTTGAGAAGTGCGGCAGCGTTCGATGACAGAAACCGAACGGTAAGTATACGGCGTCCTTTCACGCTCTGTTGCCCCACACACAGACCAACATCTACGAGAACTCTTCGGAACGAGGGCCGCCCCTTCATGAGACAGCGCTTCGCGGACAGGACAGGGATACGAGATGAGCGACGCGGCGCACAGGGGGGGAGACGAAGGGGTGGCCAGGGGAGAGGGTGACAAGTCAGACGGGGCGGCCAGTAAGGTCAGGCAGAGCATTCGATGAAGGAGGGTACGGCGCGGAAGACCATGCGACTATGAAAGCGACGTGAGCAGGGAAGGCAGACCGAGGTAAGGAAGGCGACGTACGCTCCTGTAACTCATCACGAATAATCGTCAGAATCGCCCGTCAACGTGCTAAGCGTCAAACCATTGAAGACACGGACGACCGAGTTGAAGGAGGGTGAGTCAACGGCGCAAATTTAGTCAACGCTCCAAGGGAAGCATTAAACGGAGACGGAGGTGTCGAATAATGTAGCATTCGAGCAGGAGTAGAAACGGGCGAAGAGGTATATGGTCACGACTCGAAGCGAGCTGTAGATTCCGATAAGTTTGAACAATCAACGTCAACTCTACACGATGACGTACCGAGGGTGCAGAACATCCCAGAAACCATCAACAACTGACTCGAGACAAAATTGCGCGCGTTGATGCGAATGCTTCGTTGACAAGATCATGTGACCAATAACAGGTGTGCGGAAATATTATAGTAGCAAAGGAAATAGTTTTCGTAGTCTACGTAACGCACAGAACATCTACTTGGATTCATTATATAACGCGTAGAAGAATTCCTTGTCCCAGTATTTGTTCAACCAGAATTCTTCGGACATTGCTTGACTGTTCACGGAGGACAGACGTTTATCTGCAACTTTACCAAATCTTGGGATCAAATTCGCGGGGGAACGAAGCTGATTGAGTGGAACTATGTCCCCAAAGTATTCCCCGTTTGCCCTCGTTGCTCGCTGGACAGCGTGCATCCCTGATGTCGGATCAAATTTATTGTTACCTCGGCCGACAACATTGAATCGGCGGATATATACCAGAAACTTGCGGGACCACCATGGCTTCTGTCCACGAGGGGGTACAGGGCGGAAGATGAGTCGCAGCTCTCCTATGGCGTGGCCTGCTCACGGTGCAATAAGTCCGGTGTGAGATAAGTTCAAAGTCGAAGCTCAACTCACCTGAAAGTCCAGATTGCGGCCATGTTTTGTCATGCTCAATGTTGAAGACCACCGCATCAAAACGGCCATGCTTCCAGGAAGCAGAAGGCGGTGACGCGGTGACGGTGCGCGCAGGATCTAAGTCACTGATTGAGTAGAAGGGAGTTTGTTGCAAGTGCACCGTATGCCAGATGGCAAGGTGTTTGAAGGGAAGCAGACAATCGGGGGCTGACGAGCGCGGACCGCTAACTGAATGAGGCAAATTGGACGCCTCTCGCTGAAGGTAGTCACCGAGGGCGGCGCGGAGATCGGGAATACGGAATTGTACAGCGACGTTATCGATTGTATCCCGGTTTGTATTTGGACTCCTAGCTAGATTGATGGCGGTACGACCACCGATGAAAGAACGAGGCGGGAATGGAACGGAATGTTGTGGTAATGCTGACAACTCGTAGGCCTTGGAGAAATAGTTTGTAGGAGAGCGCTTGGGCTGACCAATTTTTGCAATGGACTGGAAGCATTGGGCAATATCCATATCGGTTTCGACATAATCCAAACCATTTGCACAGTCACCGTCGTTACCCTCATCGCGATCCTCTACATCCAAGTGTGTGACCTTCTCGAGCTCTCGTAGCGATGTGGCAAGCTCGAACCTCGAACACTTTTCGAGGCGATCGAGGCATCGGCAAATCTGAGGATCCACGTCAACATTATTGCTGCTGCGAGCGGGCTGCTTGATCATGACGATATGGGCGTGCTCGGTTACATCAGCAGTCCACTGAGATGGCGCACCAGAATCTTGAATGGAAGGTACAACATTTTGGAGCATCTCGAGTTTGGGTATGTACCAATTTTCGAGCACCTTCCTCTTCTTTCCTCTTCGCCCGCCAGCTCTGATCACCTTCGACTTGTATTTGTGAAAGGTGCGCAACGATGATAACAAAGCATCGCAGTCATGATCGTCCAGCTCCGGGGCCTGTGCTAGATAGCAAAAGTCGAGCAATGAGCGGATCGCAACGATTACACCCGAAGGCGCACAACCGGAAATAACTGCAACAAGCGTCCTCTGCACATCCCTTTGCGTTCTTCCGGTCACTTGTTTGAGTTGTGAAACACCCTCTTTGAAATGTCGGAATCCGACGCAAGGCTGAAGCACAGAATAACGAAAGTCGAGTTCTTCGGCTCCAACAACGTTTATCGCCCATCGAACCTCATGGTCCCAGAACTTCTTGTGCCATGCATGGAGTGGTTCTGGGGTTAGAAATCTTGGGGGATTCGCCATCCACCAGTCCCGAAAGAACGGGAACGCGACGCCATTCAGACGGAATTTTTGGGCCGCGGCGAAGTACTGGCGAAGGTCGTCCGGGTTGACCTTGATCCGCCGAAGCTGAGTCAGGGTGTGAGATTTTGTACGCAGGGGATGCTGTTCCGGATCCCCAAATTGTTTGTACATCGCGGTCGTTATAGGTGACGTCTTTCCCCCAACACCCGAAAGCATACAAGCCTCTGGTAGGTCGACGATGTAGGAGGCGACAGGTGTAAAGCAGTATCGAAGATTGCCGAGCGGGTCGTTCATCATGATCCCATCACGAGCTGCGTCCTTCAATGGCTGGAGCACGATGTCAAGGCATTCGTGCAGTAATCGATCGGCTAGAAGACCCCGGAAACGCCTTGTCTTGTGGATGAACTTGGGGATTGGAAGAAGAGCTGTAAGCAGGAAAGCTTCGGATGACAACTTGAGACGTGTTGACATGCGAATATTCGCGAGTCCGATTAGTAGTGGGTGGGCGCATCGGTCGCCAACGAGTGCAGAGATTGTGGTTTTGTCAGACGAAAGGATAACGCCGAGAAGGGTGGCACCGTCAGGCAATTTAGTCTGGTAAATGCGTTCAATAACATAATGCCATTGTGGAGATAGAACGACTGACCTGCATTTTCCATGCAGCGTTCCCTGTCATCCACTCGCTGTACACGCGAACAAGGCGTTCAGCAGTTCGGTAGACACGGCGGGGGACAAGGTCCAGTTGGTCATAGAACAATGGATGATTAAAAAGGGCCTCCAGGCACTTGAGTGGATCACGGTAGAATAGTCGGATCGGGGACTTAGTCGGTACCTTGGTTGATAGGGTACGGCACTGCCATTCGGGCCCGCTAGGAAGAAGCTCTGTGAGGCCACGCAACTGTTGTGCGGTCCGGAACGAGAGGGGCAGGGTCTTCATCTGAGAAATCTGTGATTCACTGAGGAAACAAGATAGGCTCACAAATACGCACCAGCTTGAGGGACAGAAGGTTATCAACTGCGGCCATGCTCAGGCCAGACCGCGTAAGCCAAAGTCCGAGTTCCCAATCCGCACGAGACGCAAACGGATAGTAAATATTGGAACGACGCTCTCTTGAAAACTGATCCTGGTCGAAACGATGGAGGAAGGTATTCTGCTCATGTGCGAAAATGGCAGCAGCACCCGGGAACTCCTCTACGGTTCCCTGGTACGGATCCTCAGGCTCTATATCACGCATTTCATCATCTATAATGCCAAAGTCTTGGCCCAAGTCCTGTGCAAGCTGCTCGGGGGGCCCAGGTGATGGGATGTTCGGAACCTTTTCCATTGCTTCTTGTTCGAGAAGTTCACCCATTTCGACTAGATTATCCACCCACCCGTGGCACCGAGACGTCGGCTGGTTCATGTGCCGTAGGACCGCACTGTCGGATGGGAGGTTCTTGCTGCAGTTAGGGCACCGTGGCATACTAACTTACTGGTGGCAGGAGGACCATGCGTGTGAACTTGACTCGGAATCCTAAGTCTGGTCTTTGCAATGCGTATGAGTTCGCTCCCGCCTTCCTCGAGTATCATTCCAAGCTCGAAAAAAAAAGCCTGTTCTTCCTCCATCTACCCCGGCTTCGGGGAAACTTCGAATCGTTTCCCAGGCCGTTTCTGCACCTGAAACTCCAAACGCTTGCTCTTGTACTCCTCATTCTTCCACTTTTCAAAGTATTTCACCCTACGAATTTCTACACGACGCCCATATGGGTGATATCCACGACGTAGGCACTAGCTCTTTTGGTGTAGGAACTCTAGAATTGGAAGCTCCCGTGGATGTGGGTAGTTGGTTACGTCTAGTCACGCCTAAAATTTGCTGATTGTGATGCAGTCGTCAAGCTACATGTCCGACCCCGATGCTGTTTACCTCCACCTGGAGGCTGCTCGTGCCAGACAGGCGGTCCTGCGAGCACGGGTCCATCTTGTGACATGTGAACTTTCCGAGCACGCGTGTCGTACGCGGCTCGATCGTTTGAAAGCCCAACATTTTGAGAAGGCCCTTGCAACAGCAAACAGCAGTGTTGGGCAATGGTGTGATGATATTCGCCGCTCTGGACGGCCCCTTCACTCATACAAATCCATGTTGCGGCGCACACCACGTCGTCATCGCCTTGACCTTAATCCTCGTAAGGCGTGTACTTTGTTCGTTGTGGATTTGCGCGCTGATTACAAACCAAAGACATTGATCGACGCGTTGGGCTTCACGACGACGAATTTTTTGTAGATCTTGAGTAGATATGTTGTATAGTGATGTCTAAGCAGCCCGAGTATTTGTTTTCGGTTGTTGTTCCAACATGCTGTTTCCTGAGCGCGAGACAGTCTTTGAAATCAGGCTCGTATCGTTTCACTCTCCCATTTTCAGGGACCTATTTTCGGACATTGATTTCGGATGCTGGAGCGACGATTGAGCAAATTGAGTCTTGAGCGCTGAGTTTGAAGCTTGAAGCTTGAAGCTGAAGCGCTGAACTTTGAAGCTTGAGTCCAAGCACTCCAACCCGGCAGCCTCCGGGAATGGGGAAAAGATGATGCAGTGCTACTCGTCAGGGACAAAAGAGGAATGATACTGTGTGTAACGAGGCACGATGCTTTACATCGTATCTTTGCCATCACGGGTGGGGGGGGGGGCTTGACGACCTGATCGCATCGCAACGTCAGCGCATGTAGTTTGGTCATATGCGACGGCCCGCGAGCAAAATCATCCGTCGCGTCTGTCTCCAATTGAGTTCTTAGAAATATGTAGAAATGCGTCAGGACAAACAGCGACAATGAGACAGGCAACTTGGAAAGCGTACCGCGGAACACCCAGGGATTGCATCCCATACCCGAGAACGGCGTTGAGGAGGGCCATAACGTAGGATCGCTCAAGGCAGCGATATTGTTGAACGTACGTATTTACATCTGAAGCACGAGTTGGCCTTCGATGTGGTTCAGATCATAGCTAGTAGATGGGGCGGTCGGGATGGCATGCATTGAGCATCTGGGAAGAACGTGGGAATGAACAAGAGTCGGGAGGAGCGGGACTTGGTTGTATACTGACAACGAACGTGACGGGGACGACGCGGCAGTTTGCTGGGTTATAGGTGCGTTGAGGAGAGTGGACTGGAAATAAGTCCGGAGATATGATATGTTGCTACTGCATCGTCGTAGTAATTATTCTTGCGGAGGGGATGGGGGCGTCTTAGCGTGGCTTTTGAGTTGCCATCAGTGTTTGTTTACACAGGAAGTAGGGGGCGACTCACCGTGGGATTTGAACCGACGACGGCGTCGACACTGGAGGCCAAGCTGATCTGTGGAATCGTTGCGGTGAGTTCGCGAGACAGTTAGCGGGAATCCCCGACTCCCACGATAGTGGGGAGGGTTTTGTGAGGCGCAAATGGGTATTCGCATGTGTCCGGAGCGTTGCGGGCGGAGTTTAAATGAGCAGAATGAAAGAAAAGAAAGACGCTCCGTGGATTCCAACGTCTCAGACTGTGCAAAATTTCGTGCGGCGGCCTGTGACAGTGTCACGCTCAACGACGTAAATTTTCAATCACGCAATTTAATAGATTTCGTCAGCACGATTGTAACTCTGTATTGTATGTCTGAGTCACAGGATATGATTAACCTCCCGAAGTCCCCTGGCACGAGCCAATGCCAAAACATCCGAGTCAGTACAATTCTGAAAAGACCCGGCAAGAGTTTTCAGCAGTAATTTGTTTTTTTGATGACATTGTTTCATTTGTCGTCGACTAGACACAACACTAGTTACACTACTAGGTATCTTATGATTACCACACCAAGGTGACTCGCGCCAGAGTCTGTCGTCGGACGGAAAATTACATCACGTCTTCCCACCCTCATAAATAGAGCTCAATTGCCTCTAGCAAGTTTTGGGGCGGCATGCTCGCTTGCGGATAAACCTCATTGATTCATTGAAACGGTGTTCACCGCATCAATCATTTCGAGTTTCATACTAGTTACCTTTGAAGGAGTTGATCTGAGTCATCCGAACCGCTTACGTATCCGTCTTTGTAATCAATATTAAAATCCATAGTAGTACAGGACGGCTCAAGACCTCTAATTTACTGCTTTCTTCTTCACATTGATTGCAGTTTTGCTCATTGGACGAGTATACGACCGTCCCGACACTGTACTCTGGGCCAGAAGACTGACAAAAAAGCGCGAAAAAAAGGAAGAGAGCGTTAATTTGATAAAGGAGGCATCACGTGACGATTGGGGCTGCATTGTGTTTCCAGGATGGACGTTTCAATTCTACAAAACCCTCCCTGGGCCACTATTCGTGGGAGTCGGGGATCACGGGATTAAGTAATCTCTGTTTCATAGTTGCGCCAAATAAACACAAATACGAACGCAAACTTGTCACTTGCAGGCAAAATCATGTGACGAATACATGTGAAACAAATCAAATTTCGTCTCTGGAAAGTCCCACCCAGTTCCCAGGCCCATCGTTCTACGATCCGAAAGGTTTGATCTTCTTTGCAGAATGATGGAGCGCCTCCAAAATTAGAGACGTTCGGAGTTTGGATTTCGAAAGCTCTCGGCACAATCTCGGCATGCAGTTCGCCAGTCGCCGCCGCATCGTCTCAAGCCTATGCGCATGGGCTCCGCGCATGCCTCATCATTCACCGCACCGAGCCTTCAGGAAACGAATATCTCGTGTGTTCGTTGACGAGGCCCACAACATCTATACGAAGTCAAACTCAAAGATTGCGATGTCGATGACTCGATGCTGAAGATGACCCGGATGGACCACATTCTGGAATGGTGAAGAAGACTTCATCCAAACGAGAGCGAAGAGGATTTGCAATCATCCGACTTATCCAATCTGCAACAGCATCTCCGAGAGAGTTGTTCATCAAGCATCTCAATGTCGGCACTTCTCGTCTATTGACGGCTTGCCTCTCAACGCAGCAACATACTGCCAGAGGCTTCTGGAGTACAAAATATATGTAATTAAAACATTCCGTCTTTTACACACTGACTTTTTTGCTGCATACATTCAACATTTCAACGTTGGAATCGTCAATGCAGCGACCGGGATGCATCCTGTGAAGCGGGTAGTGAAGCCGAACGGAGATCGTGTTGGAGAGGTTGTTTTGCTCACACATATTCGTTCTGCGGCTCACCTTATCCCCCAATTTGGTGCGGTCCGAGGCCCACTCATGTTTGACGAAACAAAGTAGTTATAAATCCTACAGTACGAGTCGTAGCCTAACTAGAAATTACATATCGTAGTCCCTCATCATGATGTATTTTAGTCTGAGAACCGCTGATAAGATCTTGATTATCAGTATTGACTCTCATCCTCCACCCCACTCGTTAAACATGAATTCCGTCTCAATTCCACGCAGTAGAAAGGCGAAGGGCAAGAGCAAGTGAGTAATCAGATGCAAATATTTGACCAAACTGTCACGACTGCCAGCGAGTCAAACCGCCGGGCACTCCCTACAACCTTTTGACGGTGAGCATGCTGTAATACAGACTAATTTACCTTCAAATACATCCAAACGGAAACCCGGCCACAAGCAAAACTTGTCACATTCACTGCGGAAACGAAGAAAGGATGGGGTTAGTGTACAGATACAGTGCCAAACGATACCCAAACGGGAGTGAGACAACCAGTCCAATCTGACCCGTCCGAAGCACGAAAAGACGCGATTTTTCTACCTTATCCAGAGAGAGTTAGTTACAATGGACCATACGTCGGATAGTAGATTCGCAGTTGATCCAGACTGCAGTTTGAGTATAGATATATATCCAATCTGGCACAGAAAAGTATGGATAACTGTCCCAACCATATAGATTCACATCAAGTTATGCTACAGGTAGATCTATGTTGGAAATGATGCCACCCGGCCTACCCGGCCTGCTGAACATCCACCTTACCCCTCTCCCTCGCCTTGGCCGTGCGCTAGATCTACCTCGAGGGAGGTGGCAGCGCCGCTCGACACGCTATTTCCTTAGTGTATAACGAAGTTGGCAACGTTTCAACGCGCGAATCGAGAGTGAGGAAGTGACAGTGACACAGTCGATCGTGCGCGCAGTTTCAGCGCTCGGGTCAATACTGGTGCGCAAGGCGACAGGAGGGCTTGTAGTTCGTTGTTGAATACCTGGGGGAATTTAAATATTCGGCCGCGCTGATGCGATGCGCGCGCACAGGCCGAAGACAGCAGAACGTCGAACGCCTCGAGGGCCAGCGATAGTGTCCAGGGTGTGGAGCCAAGGTGGACGTGAGTTTGGTACGACGGGGGAAAGCGACGTGTGATGCTAAATGTGAGGGCGCTGTGGCGGTTGTGTGCGTTTGGTTGATCGCATAGAGTACGAGCTGGCTGTGGCCATTTATGCTCGATTATTTGCTTCCCCACCGCAAGCGCCATGGTGGGTCATTTTGCAACGTTTGGTAGCGTTTAGTCGTGCTGTCATCGCCACCACGAGTAGTTACCTTCAGGTTGCCTTGCTGCAATACGATGGACTCTGATGCTGAGCCACACGGTTTTTGTATGCACAACGGGGGACTTACGAGGTAGAGTATTTAGAATTTTTGTCAAAATTGTTGTAGTTACCTGACAGATGGGTGGGACTGCACGAAGGAGGTCATGGTTAAGGTGAAAAAGGGGCTGCTGTCGCATTTTGAGAGGGCACAGGCGACGGGGTTGGGATACTTCAACGGCAGGTTTCGGGGGATGACGAAGGTGTGACAGGGGTTGGGATGTGTTGACTGCTTGTTTTTGGGCCACTACGGGGCACGACAGGTCAGCATATGGCCTCGTCGCGTTTTGAAGCAGCGCAGAACTACCAGTGACGGTGAGATGGGGGTAGTACTTCGATGGCGCGTTCCGGTACCACGCAGGGTCAGCTTGCGTCGACGAAACATTTTGGGGCGGCGCGGCGCGTTGATGGGCACACTGTATGCGCGCAGAGACACATATTGTGTGTGTATAAGGCGACGCCCGGTGGTGTGTGCGCGTGTGCAACGATAGTACCTGCGACACGGATGTGGGTTTGAAGGGTGTTATAGTACCTAAGGGTCATGATGGAGTTCAAGTTGAAGGAGCTAATCGGGTGGACTTAGCAGAAAAAAGGACGCAGAGCTGTCCCTGGCTAACATCATCCTGTCCAGAGTCGACGGTCTGGACAGGACTTGATTAAAAAAAGCGGATCGAGATGGTGGATGGATTCAACGTGTAACTGTGGACGTACAGTTTGATAGCTGGTGTCCATATCTCACTGTCAGGTTTGGATCTAGATTGAACAATCGGTACTTGGAAATTTCACTTTACGAGATTCAGTTGCCAAGGGTCTGGTTAGGTCTATTATAAGATACGGTTGGATTCCGGTTAAGTCAACTATCTACGATGGTTTGTGCACAGTTAAAAAGTCGTTTCCACAGTGATTCATGCTCTGTCACAAAAAGCTCGACACCCGTCTCCACATTGCCATCACCGAAGGTTGCGCGGCTGCCGCCTTAGCGATTGTGTAGGACTAGGTTAGCCGCCGGTTGCTACACAATATATACGCTTGTCCAAAAAAATGAATAGGGTTTCGCCCTCGCTGACATCCCTGGTGAATCAGTGCATTAGAGACTGTGATTCGGAAACAGGGAAATGAAGAAAAGAACCCACCGTGAATGATAGGAATTCGGCGATTTCTTCAGCAACGGGGTCGACAAACATCCAAGGTGTTGCCAATCCCCATTATGAATGAATTTGTCAAATTCATTTGTGTCGCCAGTGGGAATTACCTCCTAGTCCCTGCCAAGCAGCTACCCACATGCAGCGACGCAAACAGCCCAACCAGAATAAACCTACACGTCAGTCCACATCCCTGCTGCCACAGTCTCCCTTGATCCACTGAGAGCGGTGCCCGCACCCACCACTATCAGCGCCTCTAGAGGTCATCGAACCTCACATCAGACGGCTGTGGGCAGCACGACTTACTGACAAGCAGATTGTCGCTGAGCTGCAGAAAGAGATAAATCAGAAGCTCTACGGCATAGGGTAAGTTCAAGTTGTCTGATATCAAAATATGGCTGCGAGACTGACCTCGGGCTGTAAAACTTTACAGATTAACATCATTCGTCAAGATTCGGAATGTTCTCGGCTTACAGCGCACCCGTCAGCAGGGTCACACGCCTGAAAGCATCCGTTCTGCTATGATCGAGCTCCGTGACATATACCCTGATGCAGGTGTGCGTGAGATGATAAGCCTCGCTTTCCATGAACATGGTGGCATGGCCATATCACGGTGCGTTGCCAAATTTTCAAGAAGTTCATACTGACACACAACCTTATCCAAATGCCAGGAGCGTCATGCAGGATTATTTTAGAATTTATGAACCTCACTTGGTGAGAGAGCGCAAGGTGAATCGACTCCGGCGTCGACGATTCTGGGCTGCAGGAGTCAATGATCTCTGGGCCGTCGACCAGCATGACAAATGGCTCCATCGATTTGGTCTGGCGCTCCATGTCGGCCTCGAACCCTTCTCAGGGCGTTTATTGTGGTTGAAGGTCTGGCACAGCAATCACAACTCTAAGCTAATTTTGTCCTATTACCTTGAAACGGTCGAGAAACTTGGATGTACGTCGTTTCTTTGTGTCGACCCGGATCAAGTGCTAACTCTATTGCTAAGTTATCCCAATGATCACCCAGAGTGACCCTGGGACGGAAAATTTCGGAATCGCAAACGCGCAGACAATGCTTCGCCAAATGCAAGATCCTACGCTTGCCAGTGCCGGCTTCGTCCAACACCGCTGGATGCGCAGCAAGAAGAATATTGTCCCAGAAATTGCATGGTCGCAGTTTCGCCGTCGTTTCGCCCCCGGTTTCGAGATACTGCTGGACAAGGGAGTCGACGAAGGTTGGTACAACAGGCACAACACGTTGCAGAGGTAAGTGCCCAGGGTGTTCTGTAGTTAGTAGTACACACGACTAACCATCACCAGCATGATCTTTCGTTGGTTGTTTATCCCCTGGCTCCAGAAGGAGCTGGACAGCTATGTATTTCGAATCAACAATACTCGGAAACGGCGTGACAAAAATAACGTATGTGTTGCATTGATGCGGCGGTGCCATTCTAACTTACGTTGATCACCACTAAGGTGCTTCCGCATGGCATCCCGCAGCTAATACACCAGTCTGCAGCCGACTACGCTGCTCTGGATTTCAAGGTCATGGTATCCCCGGACGTGATCAACCACGTTCGGAATCTATACATCAATCCCGCTCTCCCGGTTTTTGAACTCGTACCACAACCTCTCAGCGAGTTTTTTAACCGCTGCTATGATGAGCTAGGCCGCCCACCTGTCGAGCGTGCATCCATCTGGCAAATTTATCTTCAGCTCTTAGATCTTGTGCAACAATGTCAAGGTATAGATGCAGCCCTCGAAGAAACCGGCATATCAATCACACTAGGTGACTTGGAAGATATCCCGATGATGCAAGGACAAGATCTGTGCGAGCGATCCGGGTACTTTGGCGGTGTTGCAAACGGTATGGGTCTACGTAAGTACGGTGTCTTTGAATGGGAACTGCACCATTGTTGATTACTTGCTAGAGGAGGGACATCTACAACAGCTTGACGAGTTTTTGAATGAAGAACCAGATGTTGGTGATGACGACGAGATTGATGCTGGTCCGACATCTGTACGGGTGGATAGTTTCACATCGGGTAAAGAAGACTCTATCGTAGAGGTCGACGAGAGCCTATGAAATTGAGAGCAGCATTTTGGGATAGCTTGTACAGACTTTTTGACCGCACAAAAATACTATGTGACTCTGCATACTATGTGACTCTGCATTCGTGATACTGAGCTTCCGAAGTCCGAATATTTAAGCACGCACTGGAGGTGTTCGGTGTCCCAGGTTCGTTGCCTAATAAAAATGTGTCCACGTGGTAGCGCGGTTGTCCGGTTTTCCATACTGCCAGGACCAACATACTCAAGTCCTCGAAAGCAGTCGCTCTGATCATGCTATTGGACACCACTAGACACCCCACAAAGCGACAGCGTGTCCGTGTCGCCCCGAAGAATGCTGTCGCACTACGATCAGACTGTCGGACAACCGTAGGTCCATCATTTCACTCAGATCGTACCCATTGAATCCATGCGCTCATTGCCCAGGGATCGTTCTCTGAAACGACTAGCTAGTTCTACGTCGTACCTTCCGCACGATGGTCTCTTGTGCCTATTTCTGTGGGCGATTCTACATTCTAGTAAGCCCTTCTACCATACGTCTCCACTTTCAGTACTTGATGCTATTGTTTCAGTAGCGTCTGACATAATCACTATGCCCCGGGGGTTTCTGGTTGTCGAAGGAGGACTCTTGCCCGCCACCTTACATTTTACTATCTCACCGCCACTCATCCTTTGTACATCACTCTTAAACTATTTCTACTGCGTGATGTCTGCTGTTGGACTCTTAAACAGGACTTTGTATATCTTGACAATGCCTTCAATGGTGTGTCGCAGTCCTCCCACACCCAGTGAGACAAGCCAAGGCTCTCACTGGCCAACATCCAGAAGTACTAGTATCTCGTCACAAGCATCCAGTACTGAACTCAAGATCTCTTTAACGGACGGTACACCCGAGGAAGCCACGAGGCGCTCACATAATTGTAGTGAGGACACTGCTCTTGCTGCACGCGAACCATCCTCCGCCGTCTCCAACCGTTCCCTTCAAATCATCGCAGCACTTCAAACCTCAATCCGCGACACACTGGTAAGTACCATATCCTATATGTTATTCAACAATTTTATTCAACCTACCAGACGTTCGACGACGTTACACCGGCCGAGTACGACTCAATCGTACAACTAGCATCCGAGCAAAAAGACAAGATCAGTGCAAAGTAAGTCATCGAATTTGGTACGCCTTAATAATAAACTAACGTATCTAGACTTACCTACTACGCTAATCTTCGTCGACTCGTCGCAATGCCACCACCCAGCGCCATCCACGAAGCACCATTTAAATACTTCTCCAAGTGCGTCGACAGATTACTGGGCAACCTCTCGCTCGATCCCGGTAGCGACGTCACCTGGGCGTTTTCGTTCAATGGCTCCCTCGACAACGTCAACGACGGATCCACCGTTCCCGACTTCCGTCTCGACCTCGAATCCCCTCGCATGCCTCACCCTTTCTGGGTGGGCGAAAGCGGGTTTAGTTCTAGCTTTCCAGACATGCAGCGCAAGCTGAAATTAGCTGCGACAATCATCCCGGATATCGACCTCTCGATCATCGTCAACATTCGTGAATCGAAGTTCATTCTTCCATCCGCTCAACACCCGTTGTTGTCCGCTCCCCCTCTCCCTCGTTCCGCATTTCAAACACCAGACGGCTTCACTTTAGAAGACACTGTCGTCGTTGGAGGCGTGGAATGGCTGAAGCTGAAGAAGATCCAGTTCCATGTCGCAATTCGAGGATTTGACGGTGAATTCGAGTTTGAAACAGGGCCGTTATCCGCAGAAGGAGTAAGTTCATTCTTGTTTCTTCGAGGTGATATACATTTACACGTCCTATAGGAATTATTCCCGCTGGTTCAAATGGACGACGTCGACAGGGTTCTCGCCATGGCGAGCAAGCGTCTCGTCGCTCAAGTCGCCGACATGCTCGAGACAAGTGGCGCTGACCCCGTCGAAGTCGCTCGCCTACGCGAGGAATCCAACGCTGTGACATTCCCAGTAAATTGGGATCATATGCTCATTTTTTTCCTGCGCTCCTTGTATCCTACTGCTCATCAGCGTTACGTTTGGTGGATGCGCGAGCTGACCGAGCCTTTAAACTAATTACCGCCAAGTGTAGTATAGCTCGAATATGGTCCTCGATCATGTACATATGTGACGTTTGCGTAAGATTATTACATGCGTGTAGAGTTGACGGAATCTACAGCTCGCTTCGAGTCGTAACCATATACGCCTTCGCCCGTTTCTACTCCTGCTCGGATGTTCTGCACCCTCGGTACGTCATCGTGTAGAGTTGACGTTGATTGTTCAAACTTATCGGAATCTACAGCTCGCTTCGAGTCGTGACCATATACCTCTTCGCCCGTTTCTACTCCTGCTCGGATGCTACATTATTCGACACCTCCGTCTCCGTTTAATGCTTCCCTTGGAGCGTTGACTAAATTTGCGCCGTTGACTCACCCTCCTTCAACTCGGTCGTCCGTGTCTTCAATGGTTTGACGCTTAGCACGTTGACGGGCGATTCTGACGATTATTCGTGATGAGTACGTCGCCTTCCTTACCTCGGTCTGCCTTCCCTGCTCACGTCGCTTTTATAGTCGCATGGTCTTCCGCGCCGTACCCTCCTTCATCGAATGCTCTGTTTGACCTTACTGGCCGCCCCGTCTGACTTGTCACCCTTTCCCCTGGCCACTCCTTCGTCTCCCCCCCTGTGCGCCGCGCCGCTCATCTCGTATTCCTGTCCTGTCCGCGAAGCGCTGTCTCGTGAAGGGGCGGCCCTCGTTCTGAAGAGTTCTCGTAGATGTTGGTCTGTGTGGGGAAACAGAGCGTGAAAGGACGATCGATACCGCTGTCAAGACTGCCGAGACTGGTTACATCTCGTCGAGGCGCTGGAGGACGTCACGGTCTGCTACGACGGCACCGTGCGGAATTCCCTTGGAGATCTCATTCAGTTCATCTACGGTGAAGACGGGATGGACGGTGCGTTCATCGAGCGGCAGAATATCGATACATCGGAATGCCGGAGAGAGCATGACTACCGGGTGGACGTGACGGATAAAGAAGCTTGCCGGGTGTTTTGCAGATCGGCATCGATGACAGTTCCTTGGAGTTGCAAGGGAAGCTGGACGAAGAATACGCACGGCTCGTTCAAGATCGCCGGGACCTGCGAATGTTCATATTCCCACGTGCAGACGGTTTGACACCCCACTACCTCCCTGTCAACCTCCACCGTATTATCCATAATGCTACCCAAATCTTCCATATCGATCGGCGAAAACACAACGACCTCGAGCCCTCCTATATCGTCGATGCCCACTGGACGACTCCTTCCTATTCCAGGGGATGACCTGTTGAGCAGGGATGTGCCAGTCAACTCTTCGCTCACCTTCCGCATGCATGTGCGGGCGACGCGTGCTAGAGCAGTTCCATCTCAGCCGGGAGGCATTCGAGTGGGTGCTAGGAGAAATCGAGGCCAAGTTTAACCAGTGGGACACTCGCCGCGCAATCTATCGGTGAACCAGCCACACAGACGACGCTGAATAATTTCCACTATGCCGGTGTCGAGCAAGAACGTGACCCGCGGTGTGCCGCGTCTGAAGGAGATCATCAACGTTCCCACCAATATGAAGACGCCCTCTCTCTCAGTATACCTGGGGCCGGCGCTCGCGGAGAGTAGCACATCGGCGAAGAACGATGAGCAAGAGTTGGCCTATACGTCCCTCCAGACCGTCAGCGCCGCCGTTGAAATCTGGTACGACCCGGATCCTACGTCCACCATCATCGAGGAGGATTCCAGACGAAGAGATCGATTCGAAACTGCATCTCCAGTCACCTTGGACTCTCCGGCTGGTGCTCGACCGTGTGCGGATGATAGACAGGAAGTTGACGATGGCCTTTGTCGCGGGTCGGATTGCGGAGAGCTTCAAGACGGACCTGTTCGTCATCTGGAGCGAGGATAACTGCGAGAAGCTGGTCATTCGGTGTTGGGTGCTTGGGGGGACAGATAATGACGAAGACGTGGGATCTGCCTTAGAAGACGTTTTCCTGTGTCAATTGGAGAACAGCATGGTCAACTCGGTCAATCTTCGTGGCGCACAGGGTATTTGCCGCGTCTTTTTGCAGGATCACGACAAGGTGTTCCACAACGAAGAGGGCGCAATGAAGCTGAAGGAGTGGATGCGGTGTCAACCTCAAGGCCGTCAAGTGTGTCGATGGTGTCGACTTCACGCGCACGTACTCCCACAGCTGCGTGGAAGTCCTTAACGTGTTGGACATCGACGTGGTGCTATCATGAAGGAGCTGCGCGGTGTCATCGAATTCGATGGTTCGTATGTCAACTACCGACACCTTGCGTTGCTGTGCGACCTCATGAGGCACCGCGGCACGCGGATGGCTATCACGCGGCATGGTATCAACCCCACTGACACGAGCGCTCTCATGCGTTGTTCGTTCGAGGTGACGGTGGAAATCTTGATGGAAGCCGCGGCCGTTGGAGAAAGGGACGACTGTCATGGCATTGCGGAGAACGTCATGTTTGGGCAGTTGGCACCGATGGGAACCGGCGCTTTCGACGTTGCGCTGGACATTGATATGCTCAAGGACGCCATCGTCGATCATCGTCTCCCGGTCCAAAATATGCTGTCAACGTACGCGGACGGCGGTATAACGCCAGGGCAAGTGGCAATGACGCCGCCATACGGCACCAACTCCCCTGCGTGGTCCGAGACTGCGTTCAAAGGCGAGTCAGCCGCGTTTTCTCCCCTCGCTGTCCAAGGCGAAGATGATGCTGCGAGTTTCTCGTTCCTTGGGTATGGGCAAAGCCCTCTCGGCGCTGGTGGCATGTCGCCTGCTGGACCTGGATACAGTCCAAGCTCCCCCAATACGTATTCGCCGACGTCCCCCGCAGTCGCCGTTTGGTGGTGCCACGTTACCTTTCGGAATCTCACCATACGCAACCTCACCGTTCAACGACCGCGTCAGGGCATCCACACCACCAACGTATTCGCCAACTTCTCCCGCACTTAATCCTACGTCACTGGGATACTCGCCAACTAGTCCGAGATATTCGCCCATGTCACCGTCGTTTTCCCCGACGTCGCTGAGATATTGTTCCTAGTCGCCTTCCTTCAGTCCTACGTCGCCACGATACTCGCCGACCAGTTCATCATTCAGCCCAGCATCCCCGAGATGTGCGTGTTCTATCCTCGTTCAATGTGGAGCTGCATACTGACGTGTCTACAGATTCACCGAGTAAGCATCTATGCCTCTGTTTTCTTAATGTGTTACTGACCCTTTTGATATCGCCTCGTTGTATCCACAGCTTGTAAGCTTTCTTTTGAGTTGTCTGGAACTACGGCTAACGTGGTCGGCGGCCCCAGCTCATGTCTCCCTCTTCACCAAAGTATTCGCCCACCTCTCCGACTTCCCCCTCGTCACCCAAATATTGTAGGTATTCGTTTCCTCTCGCGCGTTTAACACACTTTTTGCAGCTCCCACCCTACCCACATATTCCCCTGCTTGTAAATCTCTCCACGCGGTCCGTTGGTTTCTTTTGCTGATGGCTCTGGATCACTTGCACCAGCGTACTTTGAGTATATAGATAGATGTATGCATGGACTACTGACGGTCACTTTCATCAGCCCCGGCGTCTCCGGCGTACAGCTCGACATCGCGGGAGTGGTCGCCCTCAAGCCCTGCCCCAAACGGGTCTACCGCCCGCTCGCATTCCTACAGCACACCCTCTTGGGAGTAAGTTGCTTGCGCTCACATCTTGTCGATGTGTTATCCGGTGCCGGCTCACCATGCAGCCGTCGTTATTGCCGGGGACGCGGTGATCGACGTTCGGGTTGTTGGGACGTTTATCTAGCTAGCACCTTTTCTTGTCTCCTTCATGTCGTCCTCGTTTCTTTTAATGTTCGTGCCTCCCTTTTTTCTTCGTGTCTAGCAATGAATTCCATGTAGAATAAGCACATAATTTATACTCTACGCCGTGGCCAAATTTGCATACGTCGTTTGTGAATGAAATGACGATGCATTTATTCCAGGAAACGCAGTGACATTGTACCAAGATGAAGCTAAGACCACAGTGTGGGTTAGTGATTCTATTTGGGTCGAAGCTTCTAGTTACACTGATTACACTTCACAACCTCAAACGCGTTGGTCACCGTCTCTCCTCAAACGTCGACCATAGAAATGTCTTCTATGATGACATCTACACCATCGCGCCACCTAGGCTCAGGGAGGTCGCGTCCTGGAACTGCCCGCCCTCAGACGTCCGCGTCAACAAGACATGAAGGCAACTACGTCATCGCTCTCCTCGAAAGCCGTGCCAGTGGAGTTGCACACGAAGTGGGTGGCATCGCGGAAATGGATAAAGAAACGGGTCGCGTTGTGCTCGTCCAGGTATGGTCGGCGCATGAGCACCCGTGTTTCGTCGTCGTCTGACCCAAAGGGAACTCCCAACGTTCGTCTGAAAGCTGGCAGACTGTCCGACGTACATCAAGACGTTACATCAGATGCGCATTCATTACCCCTCGCTTGTACCCGACACGTTCATCGCTACTACGGACGCGACCTTGGCTTCTTCCGGGAAGAAGCCGCCGAGCACGTCCTTGTTGGTCCAGTTTATCATAGAGGAGTTTCCCAGCGTCTGCCCGTAGAGCCAGTCGAACAACGGTGCAGGTATGTTTATCGCGTGTGAGTTGCTGGCTGGTGGTACTAACCCATCCCAGGGATGGACTTCATCAATTGTGCGTCGAGAACGACGAGCGGGCTGCAACGCTCGTTTCGGTGTCGGACAAGTGCATCCTTTAGTATTTCACTTTACGCTGACACATCAACGCGACAGGTACTATGCGCTCTCTGCTGCGTGTGCATTGTTTAAGCATGCTGAAAGCCGGTTGAATAATCTTTTTTCTGCTGGTTCACTGCGCATACATTATGCGTCCGTCGAGGGTACGATGCCGATCGACCCCGAGCTCGTCAAAAATGACATGCGCAAGACATCGTCTTCGGGTAATGCGCTCTACAGGATGATTTTCTACTGACTAGATATATGATCGCAGAGTCCTCAATTACACGTATACTGTGATGGCGGCGCGCTTATTGCGCGCCAACATCATCTTGGCACCGTTGACGGGTACCTGAATTCCCACTTGAGCTTCTGGGAACCACCAGCTGAACGATGGAAATGCAGGTATCGAAGCTATCAATGCACGTCTTGACGTCGTATCAGGTAATTCAGTGTTTCTTTATCCCGTCGTTCTATTCCTCATTCATCATGCAGAGCTAGTGCAGAATGAAGATCGGTTCTCTGAGATACGGAATGCACTCAGGCATTTCAATAAGCTGGATTTCGACAAGTTGATATCATCGGTCAGGCGATTCAGTCCCCACTCTTGCGAATGGTAGTTTACGCCGCCATTTTATTAGCTTGCAATGATCGAAGTTCGCTCGTTTAATTCTGTCAACTCCGCGTCTGTTCGAGTTTCCCAGATGCTCGCTCTTCAAAGTGTCATCCAGAACCTCCATTTGCTTCAGAAGGCATTGGCGAACAGCGGGTCCCAACTCTTGCAAATCGTCTACGAGGTATGCAAAGGTAATTGATATTCATAACAATGTTTCTTTTCACGAGATATCCAGATGATCTCAGACAACCGGCTTGCACTGATCGGCGATCTTATTACAGACAATTTGAACGATGGAGTCGGTTCCAACAAGGTCTGGACTTACAACGGATTCCTCCCCGTCTGTTGGTCTCGCGGCTGTGAATGCTAGAGTATATGCGGTAAAGGTGAGATGTTCGCCGCTTAGGCTTAACAACACCAAGACATTATCCTCCTAGGCAAACCGTAACCGTCTCCTCGACGTGGCGCGAGAAACTTTCAAGGAGAATGTCAGCGATATGTATCAGTTGAATTCCGCACCGTCAGAGCAGCACGGTTTACCGATAACATTGGTATACCAACGAAGTGGTTTTGTTTTTTGCATTGAAGAGCTTGAAAGATTACTTGGAAGGAGAGCCTCCCAAAGGCTTTAAACGTTGTCCCGCGAAAGGGTAGATGGATATTCTCAACCATGGAATTATTCATGCTGCCGCCGGGTACATTGGTTGCGAATGACATCTACTGTTGTGATGTATCTCACTTCCAATTTATCCAAGGCCCAAAGTGAGTGAATCCCTCCTCGCCGATGATATTAGGAAGGTGATTTGTTTTTTTTTCCAAGAAATTGCGCTCATCCCGCGAACAGCCTGGGCTCGCGACGCCTAAAACACTCGTCTTGATGGGATGAGTTGGACCGCGTAACTCCCCCTCGTGAGGGTGTTGGAATTAGGGATCAAGGGGGTGTTAGATTGTAATTATACTCTGGTGACCCGTTGCGTTCAGCCTGAGTGCTTTGTATTATTTGCAACGTCCGTTCGTCTTTCCGTTATTCATTGCCATTTCACATTTTCCATAGCCATTTTCATGAGTTGCATCGACAACGCTCTCCTGGACAACCTTCGGTAGTGAAATAAGGGCTGACTTCTGACACGAAGTCATTTCTCAAGCAACCGAGATCCTTGAGTCTGCATTTGTCTGTTCAGGCTATCCAAGTACTAGATGTTCTGTGCGCTACGTAGACTACGAAAACTGTTTCCTTCGCTACTATAATATTTCCGCATACCTGTTATTGGTCACATGATCTTGTCAACGAAGCACTTCGCATCAACGCGCATCACCTTACTACCGCTAGTACGATCTTGTCAACGAAGCCGCATCAACGCGCGCATCACCTTATTCCGATTTGTCTCGAGTCAGTGTCGTTCTTAGTGTTGATGGTTTCTGGGATGTTCTGCACCCTCGGTACGTCATCGTGTAGAGTTGACGTTGATTGTTCAAACTTATCGGAATCTACAGCTCGCTTCGAGTCGTGACCATATACCTCTTCGCCCGTTTC
>JBBPOJ010000708.1:0-21718 GCA_038091395.1 Leccinum rimulosum
GTCAGCCTTGTGCCTGCGAAGGTGCGATTATCGATGTTACATTTTTATCCCGTTTTTCTAGATCGTGGCGTGCGAGCACTGCATGGCTGCCATATGCCATCTTTGCTTCTCCTGATTCCCAAACACGAACCTATTACGTTGCCGTACACAGGAGCGACATATCCAATACCGTACCTTCCCGTCCTTCTATTTCTCTCAAGATGTCCCGTGCGCCTCATACTCGCTGACAAGCTTGAGTTTGATGCTGGCGGCATCTTTTTCGTGACCCAATATCGGTCTCGGTTTGCTCCCCCCCCCTTCTATAGCACGGGGCCATTCCACGCACCTTGTACGCCTTTCCCGGCGATACCCCTTCATATCCAATAATTGAACTCTAAACTTCTCACTTAGTTACCTTTTTTCCCCATCCGTCACGACTCTTGTGTCCGTGACCAGTCGACCTTCCTCTGGCGTCTATGTGGTCGGTTTCAAATTCTATTTACATGCCCGGGGCTAGGTCCAAGTTTATGACCCCGGCGAAGTATACTGCGCTTGCCCCAAACGATATGTCGTACCCCTCTCTCACTCCTTCTCCTTAGGAAGCGTGTACACGTTCGACGGTCACCACGATAAGGAGTTGGCAATTTGATTTCCAACCCACCGTTCACTGCCATGTCAAAGGCAAACTCCCTCAAACTCCAAATGATTGTCGTAAACCACTTCATTCGTCTTCACAGCTATAACAATCATGACGCAATCGTCTGATCCAGGCCGGCTTGGCTTGTTATCTCCTTTCCCCCTCCTCGTTCTCTCTAATGCCACATCACTGGTGAGAGAAAACCGAACACACCTTAGACTTGCACCGGGTTGCACGGCGAGTCTTGCCGTTCAGGTTCGCTTGCACGTCCGCGTCGACCGCATCACGACCTAAAACGATAAATACAAACGTTTTAACCTGAACACAGTCATACCGTCATTGTAAGTTACGTGACGACGCACTTGCAGAGCTATCCGACGTACCGGATACGGTAAGCTTCGCGTTGACGCAATCCGATTGCTGTATCTCTTGGCAGTATCAGAATTCTCCCTCGAACGGACACATGCTGGCATTATCATACCGACTTGCACTTCGCCGGCCCATATCGTATTTTCGACGGACGGGAGCGGGCCGCCCATAATGCTTACATTAGGCCGATATGAATTTTTTTGATTATCCTTCATTACTCGTTCTTCTTTCTGAATGAACTTGAATGAAGACAATGAGTCCATCCTTGATGAAACCTTGTTCAAGTCAGCACCCCCGAAGGCCGCACGATGACACAATCTCACTTTTGTTTTATTCGGCTCTCCTTTTGGTTTTGCGATGAGGATGACATGACAACGCAGCGGGTTCTATGATATCTATGATAACCATATATCCCAATGCGGTCTGTCCAGGTCGTCCTAGTGAGAAGTATTTGCCCCTACCAGCGATCGCGTCGGTAGTTGCCGAAAGAACGGCCGTCGCAACTGGAAATGTGAGTGATGGACATGATCGCTCATGTGGACTCACTAGCACGTTCGACAAACAGAGTTCCACTGCAAAGAACAATAGGATTCAAAGAGATCAGAGACAAACTCGAACAAGGAACTAACCCTCTCAGCCTCGTCACGGCTTCCAAACCCGGCCAAACCGTATCTTCACCCATCACCGCTATCAAACGCACAAACTTTTTTTTTCTTTCTCTATTTTCGTCGTTGCGTCACTGTCGTTTAGGGTAGGACACGGCGACCGTTGCCTTGTATGGTCACGCACGGTCCACGCATTGCACGTTTGCGGAACGGCATCGCGCATGGCCCGCATCGGGATAAGGCTCCTGAAATCAAGATCGTCGCCATCTTGAACCCTCTCCATCTCATCACGTCCGTCGTCGTCGTCGTCGTCGAGGCTCTCGACATCTGACAGTTAATGCAGATGGCAGATGATGTATCGCGATGGTCGTGTTCTCTTTCTTATCGATCTAATTATCGGACTCCCTTGTCAGTGGGCGTATATATATGACAACACGTCACGACGGACCTTCAAGTCATACATACGAAAACGAAAACGAGAGAGCTTCGATCATCGCGCCGTCGAATGGAACCCCGCTCGGCGCTCTCAATCGCAAAACCCCCTCAATCCCGATTCGGACTCGGACTTTTTTATCTTTTCCTCCTTGATCTGGGATCGATTCCTATCGAGCGTTCATTGGTTTGAAATACGAGTTGTCACGAAGGGTAAGACATGCGGGCCATGGGGAATCGGAATATGGAAACAGATCTCGGCGCCGCGCGGGGAAGAGGAAAGGGTATACAGAACTGAGAATCGGAGGGGGTGGGGAGTGGGGGGGGAGGGTATGCAACGAAAAGGAACGATGTACCGCTCAGCTCGCGGAGGCGATGCTGGCCCGTCCTTTTTCGAACGCGAGCACTTGTTAGTACGTCAACAAGTCCGCCCATGAAATGATTTGTACGCCGCGTCGCCCGGAACCAGCCGAGAATTGTTTAACCTACATGGCTCCTCGGCTCTGGCATGGGTTCCTTCAAAAACGGAATCTAGATAGCGACGCTTGGCGTGGTCTCTGACTCCCAGATCCTATCCGACGACTGACGTTGTAGTCTATCTAGCCATCCACCAGCCTGTCAGAGTCCGAGTCGCATCGCATCTCATCGTCGGACTATCGGATTTGATCAAGTACGTCCGATAAGCCCATGGGCCAAGAGAAAAAAAAAACAGTAAAAGGGAAAGAAACGAAAGAGAGAGAAAAAGGAAGAGAATAGGTTATCGTACCTGCATCGCCGGTCCGAGAAAGACGAAGACGCGTTTCTCTTCGCTTCGCTAGGCGTCGCGTCGCGCAGCCTCCTCGTCGACATGCCAGTACCCGTGCCTGCAGATTACTCACAGCTTAGGTACTCGGCAATATTCGGGCCCATTTGAGTCGGAGAAGTCGTCGCGCACGCGTGTGTGTGAGTCTTTGAGTAAGTGGCGCTTCACGAGGTTACCCACTGCGGATCAGTTCACGGGTTTCGTTCCGTCGAAGGGAAACGGGAAGGGAAAAAAAGGAAGGAGAGGGGGGGGGAGATACGTGTAACGTCAGCCAGTAACCATCAGACATTCAAAAAACGTCCGACCTCCTTTTTGAATCCTTGTGTCGCTTTCGCACCTCGGCCTCGGCCCGACGTCGCCTCGTGAGGAAACAAGATAAAAAGACAAAGAGAACGCAAGAAAGTCTAAGGAAAAGAGTTACCTTATCCCAAGTCGAACCCGAGGCAGGGAAGGAGAAAGGTTGACTCCGACTCCAATTATACACGATACCATTTGAATGCTATTATTTGAGCGTTTTCCGGCTTTTTTTGTTAGCTCGAGCCTCGCCGGGCTGCCTCAAATACCTTACTTTTCAGACGCCAGTCGAACGCCGTCGGGCTCACACGACCGTCTTGAACTGGAACAGTGCTGCGGCCCTCGAGTCGAAGACGGGCACTGGCGAAAAGCAGTTAGTACATGTAAAAAGTCCACAAGGTTCAAAACGTACAAAAGACCCCGAGACCGCAGTCCGCAGGGGGATATACATACTCGCATCTAGGCTATCTATCACGCCATACGCAGCCTGGGCTACTGGCACATGATTGAGGACGAACATTTCAATGGCGTTCGGATTCGAATCACATGTATGATACGGGGGCCAGGCTGGAGTCAGTACTCGGTTTCTTGTTCTTTCCCCTCTTTCCCCTCTTTTCTGTTTTTACTATCTGCTCATGCTCGCTGACCGGCACGATCATGATCGATCACGGCCGCTGGGCCATCCGGCCACCCCGGACTGCCATCGTTATGTCAACCGCGTTTCGCCCCAACACGCATTAACCTTGACTCAAAGAAAGAAGAGAGAGTTGGTACGCGAGGAAGAAGCAGAATCAGAAAAAAAGAAGAAGACAGAACTTTTCGGAGAGGTAAGAGGTAAGTAGTACGCACGCCACAACGGTGTGCCTTCGAAAAGGTCGAGGAACTGTCACGGCATTGACGATACGCTCGTAATCGTACCGTATCATACCGTTATCCTCCACTATACCACCCACCACCAACGGGTAGCGTGGACCTGGCGTGCCACCAACCACCACCATCACGCGCACGGAGGTTAATGAGAAGAAATAGAAAAGAACGTTATGCCAGTGCCACTGAATCATGCACGTTCTGGGCCTTCTGGCATTGACAGCCTCCCCGTGGGAGTCCGTCCGAGCGGTGATATCATGATATCTGCATCATCATCCATCATGCAGTACCGCGGGTATGGCGTGGCGTAATCTTAATTAACGATGCCAGCAACACGCGTACACTTTGGCGGAGACACAGCGCCGCCGACGGAACAGGGGCTCGGACTTGACAAGAAGGGGCGACAAGGTGGAGCAAGGGGAGCAAGGAGGGGAAAGGAGGGGCCAAGGAGCGGGAGAATGTGTTTTCATTCATTATCGTTATTATTTAACGTAGGTCGACCTCAAGATCTGCGAACCCCGATGCCGCATGCAGGGCTTCCTCGAGCTCATGGTAAGTAATTGGTGCCGTTTTTGCATTGCGTTGCGTTAGCAGCCATATTGCCATCATGCACGTAACGCCAGGGCAGGGCGCAAGCCTGATCAAGAAGCAGCACAATACCAATGATTCAGGTTCGGGCAAAGAGTCACAATTGATCATCTGACATGCACACAGGAGCGGAGATGGGTATCATGTGTATGTTTGTCCTGGTGGTCGTGATCTATAATGAAATCGTGCCTACTGCAACGCTTTCGACGGCGGAGAAATACAAAATTAAAATCTCGGATACAAACTTGTGGTGAAAGAGTGATCAGAAAGCGGAAAAGCACATGACATGGGTACTACTACAACATGTGTGCGAGCCAAGGAAAAACGCTCAAGTATGATAGCCTAGAAAATGGGAGGAAAAGATGCATAAGTTATGCAAATACGTAGAATGGAAAGAGGTAGTAGTATCTGGTATATGACTAGAAGCCAGGCGCGAGGCGGCAGCGGGGCTAAGAGTAAGGGTGAAAGTGAGAGAATGAAGGAGAGAATAAGGAGAGTGGGTGTGCGTATTAGAGCTACAGAGGGGCTTCCATACCAAATGCCCAATAAACAGTCTATGGGGGGTCATAACAAGAAAACGACGAGTATCAATGCCCAAATGATGTCTTGACATACAACAATTTCTTCTTCTTCAAGACGTCCGTTTCAAGAACCATAAGCGCGTAACAATAACCTGAGAAAGGAACAAGAGGAGAGAAGAGAAAAAGAGAAAAAAACCGAAACTGAACGTTCAACGACCACGGGAGCGGGCACGGGCAGAAGTATCAAGCGAATGTCTCCGCTGGAGAATTTTTCTAGTTGGGCGTAAATCTGAAGCGAAGCTCATCAACCGACTGAATAGCGGCTTTTTCATTCCGCCCCCGCCGCTGCTCGCACCCGAATAGGGCGAATGCGGCGATGAGGCTGATTTAGTGGTGGAACTTGCCGTGTAAAGCGAGGGTTCGGGCCCGGCCTGATACGACTGATGGTCAGCTGGATGTCCTCGCATCGAGTACGTGACTCACAAGAACCTTGACCTTCTGGCCGGGGGTCGGGATGATGTAATAGGTACTCCCTGAGTCACCACTGGCCTCGCTGACAGGAGATGGCGGGGGCGCTCTGTGCATCGGACCTCTAGGCCCCAACCGGGGTTCCTCATGCACAGAGGAGAGATTGCTGTGCACAGCTTTGTATGGGGTCGCTGTGATGCGGGGGTACTGGGGAAACCCAGACCCTGTGGGGGCAGAGATCGTGTGTGTCATTCCCGGAGCCTTGTGGGGCGCATAAACGATAGTAGGCGGGGCGTAATGATCGCTCGCATGGTGGTAGTGTGCGGGGGCGTAAACGATCGACGGGGGAGGTCGATTACCACGTGAGTGCGAGTGGCTGGGGTGCTGATGATCGTATGGGTCATGAATGTGTTGCGAATGCGAGTACACAACCGGCGGGGGGGCCTCGGCAGGGTGGTTTGGCGGATAACGCGGAGGAAGAGGCTCGATCACCTCTGGTTCATCATCATCTTGGGGGACGGCCCGCGGCTGGTGACGCTGAGGCTCTGAGGACCGACGAGGCCTGTACGTCGCTGTGTGGTGATGCGGTTGCGCATTTGGTGCAGAAGGAAGGATGTGGATCTCTTCCGGAGGTGCCGAGAAGTCATCCTCATACACCCTCGGGAGTCCGTTCCGGGTAGGATGGGGATGACGGTCATGCGGTCGTGGGTAGCCATCCGCGGCGGACCTCGCGCGGTTGTGAGAGTTGTAGGTAGTGTTGGGGCGCGGGCGGGAATTAGGACTATAACGGGGAACGGGTTCCCGACGGGGATCATGAGGGTTCTCATAGTGCCAGTGGGAGATAGGAATATCGCCCCGACCGTTGCCGTATCTGAGGACCATCTTGGGGGGAAGGGAGTGGGTGCTGTCCTCGTCTGACCCGCGTTCGTCGATCTCTCCTGCGACGGAAGGCGGGCTGTCTGGAGAACTGAATTGACCGTGATAAGGCGTGTGCGAGTGAACCCAGTACGCGGTGCGCTCCTTGGAGTTCCTGAATACTTGAATTGCCTCTGGTGAAGAGGTGTACTCTGTCATGGGGCGCTGCAACCGTCGGCGTCGCAGAGGATGGACGGGGCGAGAAGAGGACGCCGTACCAACCTTGAGCAGGGGAAGAGGAAAAAAAAAGTTCCTGAGAACCGCGTAGGTTTTATAGAGAGAGCTGTGAGTTGGAAAATCCCGTGTCAAGCTTTACGAGACCGGCGAGAGAGCAAGATCTAGATGGGCTGCCAAGATTCATCGCCTTGTCAGCAATCGACCTATTTCCGGTCTAGCCAGTAGAAAATTTCCAGATCAATGTGCTCCCGGATCGCGCTCTCGACTAGATTGGCATCATCCGAAACGTGCTTGCAACGAGGCCCCGAGGTCCGTTTTGAGCTCTCCTTCACAGCCATCTTTGCTGAAATTAAATGCCGAGAAGGCCCTTGATCCCGAAAGCTTTGATGGCAGCGTGGTCTTTTCCCCCAAACGCACCTGTATGGCCTGTATTTTGGATGGTGTCATCGATGCGTCCCGTTCAATCGCCTGGATGTCTAACGCCGAATGGATGTGGCACGTATACAGCAACAAAGAGGCGAGGCGGTGTTCCAACGTTAGCAGTACTGGAATGAACACTCACCCCAAATCCGTCACACAATGATGACTCCACTAGGCTACTATGACCGAGATGATCCCATCTATGTGCGTCAGTGGCCAGGAACCAGGTGAAGGGCCGTCCCCCAGGCTATCACATCACGCATCACCCGATTCACAGCCTGAGGATCCGGGACATGGCGACAGGAGACAATAACTGTGTTGCCATTATGAGGCCCCTCCTCGACTTGGAGGCGAACCATTCAGGTGCCCTCTCCTTTCATTCCGAGTCAGGGCGCAGCCTGTCACCAAATCAGCAGGGGACGGGAATGATCGAAGGCTGAGAAAGGGGGACAGGGCGGGACCGGCCGACTGCTATGCATCTGAGGGCGGCACTCTCCGGCACAGTCTATCAACGGATCGTCAAGTTGCGCCACTGGCGGCGAGTGTGTCCTTCCGGGCTTGGCACCGCCCATGTGCATGATAAGTCATCCGCCTCCTATACGACTGAACCCCTCAAATAGGCCTCGCCTCTTCTTCCCGCACCATCCGCCCCGGGGCGCCCCCGCCCCGCTCAGGCAACTCGAAATACAATCCCCAAGTTGGGCCGTCTGCGAGTGCCAGTATTCCGGTCTCACTGGCCCGACGAACCCCATCAGATTTCAGATCAAGGTTCGAGTTCGGGACTCGGCAGCAAGTCTACGTCACCACTCAGCGCTCAGCACTCCCATTCGACGCGGGAACAACCGGCTGACCCAAGTTTAACGTCACGCTGATATAGCTCACCAAGGCGCTAAACCCTCCATCTCCCGAACACCCCTGTGCGCAGTCTGGCAAGGGCGGTGAGCAAATGACTGAAAGGATTGACACGACAGCAAGACGAACCGGGCTGTGCCGACCACATCGATTAACGACTGGCTTGGGATCCTATAATAGTTCAACTCCAAGGCTAAGCGCAAGGCTTCAATTAGACTGCGCTTGACCAAGTGGCGTCGACGTTAGTGGCTGGGGCTCGATTGCGAACAGGATGCTAGCGCTAAAGTGGCTTTTGGATCAAAGTTGGGCACGGTCAAGCAGTATCGACATCCTTCCACTAGAACATGCCTTCCATGACACTCACCTGGCCGATCATGCATCGCAGAGCACTACCCAGCAATCCAGCAGTAACACCACCTGCATCACGACGAGAACCAAAAGAGGGGATAGGGATACGAGTGTCCAACACGCCATACGGCATACCACACACGATGTCAGTACAGGTGCGAGCCACGATACCACGATACGTGCTCGCCATGCACAACATAGCCAACGGCTATCCTCGGAGAGGCTCAGGCTCAGGCTTGAGCTGATGGGTGCGTGATACGTTGGTTATATTTATAATATAAAAATACACACCCTCACGAATATGGCTTCGTTGTTCCGCAAACTCCCTTGAGCTGCGATACGAGGGGTTCCGCGAGAACATACATAACATCAAGAGTGCTGCGAGCGATAGCATTCCTGGCATGGACTAAAGAAAGTACCTAGCTCGAGCTGTGTACTTGAGAAGTTCAGGGGCTCGAGTTGGATGGCAGTATGTGCTTGCGGCAACCGGCCGGTCGCTCAGTGGGCATATTCTCAGGGGCAATACGAGTGGACAAAAAGCGATCGCATCCAACAAGTTCTTTTCTTCCGAACATAAATACTTCCAGTCCGGAGAGCTAAAGCCAGAAGCGATGTCAATGTCAATATGTATTTGGATTTCTGAGAGATAGATTGAGCAGTTGAAAAAGAGAAAGGAATACCCATGCGCGCGCGGAAACCAATGCAAAACAGGATTATTATAGCAAGCGAGCGAGCAATCAGAACGGAATCAGAAGCCAGGAGGGGAGGTGAAGAAGGGACGAGAATGAGAGCGGCGTGTGGAAGAGACACACAAAAGATAGACTAGCCATCATATTAGAGGATCGGGAGAGGGATTCCTCTCGGGGAGATAGCGAGAGGGAGGAAAAAATGGAAAAACAAACAAATCCAGACATCGTCTAAGAAAAACGCTTTTACGCGAACAGCCGCTCATCGACCTGCTTTCGCCCTTTGACCGGTAGGGTACTCGCACGTCCCATGCTGCCGCCCAAGTTTCCGACAACGTCCAGACGAAATCCTGGAGGCAGCGTTTGTGGCACCGAAGGAAAGGCGTCAAAGATGTCCTGGTCGAGCGGACTAGAGGCAGGTGAGAACTCGGTGTTCGAGTCCCCGCCGGGGGACGATACCCACGACGACGACCGCGAACGTGCATCCGGCACCTGCACCGAGGCCACCAGGGGTTCAGGATGGTAGTGTTGGTGTTGTTGGTGTTGGTGATAATGATGACGATGATGTACTTCGGGCGAAGAGGGCAGTTCGGAAGGAAAGGGGAGCGTCAGGCTCTGTTGCGACGATTGGTACAGCGAATTCCGTTCCAACACTGCGTGCGTCGCAGATGAGCTCGCCAAATCACCTCGTGGGTGTGAAACACAAACAGACGTACCTTGGTCAGTCGTGCTCACGTTGGACTTTGTGCGGGTCCTGTTGAAAAGCTTGTCGGCAAAGGAGCTTGAGCGGCCGACGTTGGGTCCGCCCTTCTTGGGCGATGTGCTGGGCCAGGCGATGCCGAAACCTTTCCGCTTGCCACTGTCTGACGACGGTGTCGCGACAGGAGACGAATCTTCGGAGGACACCGACATACTGTCTCGGGGATAAGCGCCAGGCATGTAGGCAGATGATCTTCGACCTGTGAGACGGTAGATATTGGATAGGTACTTGCGATGCGAAGGGGATCGGTGCGAGAACGTGGTGGAGGCGAGACTCCTCCCATCAGTTTCGTCCCCCTCAGGAATTTCGCCATCGATTAACGTCTCCCTAATCGATGGGATGGACATGGAACGAACAGATAGCGAACCACTATCGACGGACGGTATGGGCGCGCGCTCAGTAAACGTGGAAGGTGGCGGATGTCGAGGCTCTGGTTGAAACGTCGCGTTGGTAGGGGTGGTTGCTGATAGTAGTTCTTTCGATTTCGAGCCTGAGCCATCTCCCTGGTTTAGCTTCTGCTCGAGTAATGCAGCCTCCTCTAGCAGGACCACTAGGTCGCCATATCCCAGATTGGGGGACACTTCGGTAACATTATTGCTGACGGCCAGTCGCCGTTTGGTTGCTTGTGGTGCCGCAGACGAGGTAACGCTAGATGGTACGGGGCCAACAGGTACCTCGGTGACCTTGCGGTGAACGACAGCCTTGAAAGTAGGTTGGTTTTGTGGCCGAGCCTCGATCGTCAAGTCAGGTGTCGAGATGCTGGGCAACACGGGGTCCGTTGGACTCGGCAAAGGCATAGGGTCGATGACAGCGCTATCTCGAGAGACGGCAACGGAGATCGTCTCCTCCTCCGGGGGTGACGGTGAAAGATTGGCGACGACAGTTTCTGCAGGGGCATCAGGGGCATCAGGGGAAGACGGAGTATCAGAGGGAGCTAAGGGAGCTAAGGGAGGGGCAGAAGATGCGGGTGAAGGTGGGAATGAAGGAGGCCGAGAGTTGTCCGATTGAGGGACCGATTCGTAGTCTGAGAGTCCGTCCTTACTCAGAATTTCCTCGGCAACAGTAGGTTGCGAAATATCTTGAGACGCGTCGCAGACAGAGAACGGATGATTTTGAGTAACTTCGGGCGGATCCTCAAGCGGAGGGTCATCGAGATTGGAATCTGTTTCTTCTGGAGACGACTGGTCGACGACAAGCGGCGGTAGGTCCGAGGGATTCGGTGTCTCCGAACTCGACGGCTGGGGTTCCTCGACTTGCACTGGCAACGGCATTTCTGTGGATTCCAGGTTTGGATATGGCTCCTCGATGGTCTCCGTTGGTGGTTGATGCTCAGGCACTGGAGGGGACGCGTCGACCGCCTCGGGCTCGGCCGGTTGAAATGATTCCTCAACTTCGACTTGCGACGGCGTCACCTCGGCAACAGGGTCTTCGAGTTCTGGGCTAGGAGGAGATTGTTCGTCCAAGTCGACTGTCTTGTCAAGCACGGTCACGGGAGAGGATGTGTCCAACAACGGCTTGCCATGCTTGGCATCACTGGTGCTCATGACGCGTCTGCCAGAGCCAAAATCGACCGCGAGCGAGTTGCGGCGCTGTGCTGAGCCCGGCAAAGCGAAGTTTGGTGGTAGTGGAGGCATGGGCATGTCGGTCGAAAAGCTTGCAGGGGATGGAACAGCACTGGTACTAGAAAGGGAGGCGCCAGTGGAGATACACCGCTTTCTCGGGCCGGGCAACGGCGACGACGAAGGGGATGTTGATGTCGATAGCGAACTGTCTGACCGGGGGGGCAACGGCGATCCCGACCGACTTGCACTCGCACTGCCGGGTCTTCCGGGGAGACCCAAACCTAGACCGGTGACCCGATTGCCATACAACTCTCCACGCTTCTTCCCTGGCACGTTCTCCGCCTGCATCGGCGCAGCTCCCATCCCAAAACTTCCCCGCGGCACAGGAACCCCTCCCTTCTCCTCAAACTTGGCAATCTTGTCCCGCAACCCGCCCGCACCCATTACGCTGGGCATTCCCCGCGGTGCTGCCTGCGCTGACTGGTGTGTGTTGGGCGACACGTTGCGTTGCTGCAACGCCGCTATGCGTTCCTTGAGGTTCACAGGCGGGGTTTGTCCTCTCGATACCGCCCTGCAGTGGTTCGAGGGTTAGTCCCTTCGTCCTCGCACCGATGGCTGCGAAATACACGTACATTGGTCACGACCTAAAAAAAGTACGAGGACGGATCTCCGAGACGACTGGCAGCCAGGGTGGTTCGAGTTGTAGTGGAAGGTCTCCCCGAGAAGGTACTGCAGACTAGACGAGAATGCAAGCCAGCCCTGAGGCCTGATTCTTCGACTCGGGTGATGGCGGCCAGCGACCAAGTAGGACGAAGATGGAAAAAAGGTCGCGAAAATACAGCGCGGCGGTGCACCGACAGCTGTTTTGAATTGAACGACTAGGAAATTTCTCCAGCAATGATAAGTTGCTACAACACGGGCGTCTCAGGTCTATGTACTAATAATTATGCCCCGTCTTGTCACACGGCTCTCCGCCAGTCCGCGGCAGACGCAAAATTCAGGTATCACCGTACACAGTCCTCCTCGTCTTCCTCGTCAGGTCCGATGCCTTTTGACAGCCAATAGGATCGTCGTCTACTCATCCGGCTCTTACACACGACGTCGTCGTCGTCCGACCCCGCAACGCCATATGCCTCCGAGTGACCGAGTCGTCATCTAGTCCATTTTCTGACAGATCATCCTCGTCCGTTGTGTACGTCGTCAGTGTATCAAGTTGGCCCGTTCCATTCGTATATCCCGATTGCACGGGACCTCGTGCCTGGATCTCATATCTCCCGCCGTTGTCGGGATTTTCCTCCTCCACGACCTCGTGTCGAGCGTCGTCGTCAAACTCGAGTTCCATGTTTCCATCCCATCCTTCTCGCACCCTCCCTTTCTCGTCGTGGTCATGGTCGATAAGCACATCGGCACTGACGACCAAAGCTTGCGGAGACATCCGGGAAAGCTTATGCAATGTCCTTTTTTCATATACCTCTTCAAGGAGGCGTCGGTTGTTGATGGTCTGGAAATTCGCTAAGGAATCCGGATAGGCTCTGTGATTGGCGATGCGGCGGCATACCTCTTGCGTCACACCCAAGATGCTCGATAGAATGCTCATGTCCACTGGGTTCGTCGTCGCGCGCAGACGATACGAGCGGCCCTCCGAGTCGCGGCGCGAGCTCAACATCCCAGCACGCGAGAACGCTGTTGCTTGCATAATCACATAGGCACCGGCGAAGGTCTGTCGGACCTTGGAGATGCCATAGGAACCCTTGGAGGTGTCATTCGCTAAGCAAGAAGTCAGTCAGACTTGTCAACCACCAGGTCACCACGCACTGATATCCGTAGGGTCTTCGATCGAAAGCAGTAGACCCTTGAACGAATCGTACCACCCCCTCCGTCTCTGGCTAAAATACGATCCTCCATGCCTCATCGATATCCCGACTTCGTCATAATTGAAGTAACAACCGTAGAGTTCAAAAAACTCCATCACGAGCACTCCCAGGTTCTTCTCCGGTTCTATTTCTCCTCTGCGGAGCTTGGGATGCATCTGCAGAAAACTGATGGCCAAGCAGACGATGTTGTAGCTTCCCAACTCCCAAGCCACCAGTATACACCTCGTTCATCCCGCGTTGATTCAGAAACACCTTTACGATGACGATAAGGCATCGTAACGCGGACCCACAGCTCCGCATATGTTGAAGAAAGCCGTTGATGATCTTGCCTGCCTTGACACCGTTGCCTTGGTTGACGCTGATGTCCACATTGAGACGTCCATGGTTCGTGACGAACTTGACTATGGGTACGTTTATTCTCGAGATAACGGTAACCTTGGACGTGATATCTACTCGCTTGAGAGTGTTTGCGAGTGCGTGCAACACGGTCGCCTTGTTGCTGCGTGCCATGGTCTTGGTGTCTATGACTAAGTCGATATCTCTAGGTACGGTCAGACAACATGCTCAAGCTTGACCACTTTGAGCACATACCCACTGGATAAATAGAGCTTTGTCTCATAACTTCCGAAGGGTAATATTCGGGCATCTGGAAATTTAGACGTGATTGCGTTTGAAACTTGTTGGATCACAACGCCTCGAATTTCATCTTCGATAGGCGTTGGCGACATGTACTTGATATATGCCTCCACCTCGCGGTGCAATCTACGTTCTTTGTCAGATCTAACGTAGACCGGCATCTCAGTCAGGAAAAATAGCTCACATCTGACACGTTGTGACAACTGTCCTAATCGACTTGGGATACCCACGGAGTCTTCCTCGTGTCCAGCGACTCGAACCGCTGTCTCCTTCTCTGCATTCGGTCGTCATCGTCCGACAGACGGTCGTGCTTCCGCTTCGTCCCGCGACCCTCGTTGAGATTGCTCGACCTCGTCGGCTTCCCCACGTCCCACTGGCGTTCCGTCTCTTTCCTTTTTTTACGCGCGCGTTCGGCTCGAGGAGACTCCGTGTCGCTCGCCCCCAGTGGAACAAAGTAGTCTCCGATCTCTAGTATTTTCACTTTGACTTTGACATCACGTGGTGGCTCGTGGTACTCCTTTCGCATGGGCTCTTTGCCTTTGCTTTTAGACGTGCGCAGTCGTTTCGAGGGAAGTTCTCCTTCTTCTGCGGGGGATGCTGAACGTCGACCGCCATCGTGACGACGACGGCGATTGTGGTGGCGGTTGTGGTTGCTGTCCCTTTCTCTATCCCTATGCCTTTCCATATCCTCATCTCTGTCCCTGTCCCTGTATCCTTCCCGATCGTCGTACCGAGGCCGACGATGATGGTTCCTTTTCTTCGTCCTCTTTTGTATTGTCGCGATCGCGTCCGGATTCTCCTCTTAAGATTAAAAGTTTTGGGGGTAGTGTCCATGAGAGGAACGACAGAGCGGCAAGAAGAAGAAGAAGACCCTTCAGGCCCCAGGGAATGGAATGCGGCCAGATTCTAGGCAGCGGCGTTACTTGTTTGGCAAAGGCTTTGGAACCAAACAACCATCGTTGTGACGATTTCCTTTCTTGGTCCTAACCCAAATTGCGCCTTTCTTGTCTCGTCATCCGCACCTTCTCCGAGTCAACAAGGTCTTCGGTCATGTGTTATCACCAACCCACAACCCACATTTGTACCTTTGTATGCGTAGGAAGTATAGTAAATTCATTCTTGTCAGAGGGTACGAACCCCACTCGATAGTGCTTGCATACAATTCTCTTGCAACGACTTTCAACCAAAGCGCACTTGAACGCTCGAACGTCCAGCCTTTCGTACGACACCTCACATCTACACGTCTCTCAGACGAATTGACAGACCCTGGAGCTTCGAGAACTCTTCCATGTGAATTTCACAGACCGCCAAAAACCAAAACTCATGCTCTGAATTATGGTCGGCGACGAGGTTGTGTGCAATTTCGTGGGCAAAGGTAAGGAACCTGCCAGAAGATGACTCTCAGCGTGTCAAAGGATAAATAACCTATAGAACGAACCATAGTGCCAGAGCTCGCTGTTCTTTGCCTTCCTTGACATTCTCGTAGTCTTGTTGAGGTATCCTTAGCGTCATCGCTATTCAAATCGGGTTTTACTCACGCCATTTCTCAAAGTAATAAAGGTTGAGGTATACGGTTCCTTTGTAATTGAATGCTACAGATCTTGCAGCATTGTAGAATATGCGATATGAATTGGTAGAAAGATCGTAAATTGTGGCAATGCGCTGGATGATATCCAAGAAGCGGGCGAGCAATCCTTGTGTGCATATACGAGCTGCATCGACATCAGGAATGTCTATTCAAGAGGTTAACGGGCGTTTAGCACGCAAATACGTTGTCAAACGAGAGTTACCTTTAGCGAAATGGACATCCACGTTCTGTATTTTGCCTAGCCGTCCCATAAGCAAAACGAAAGAGGCAAAGCGCCGGAAGCTCACGAAAGCACCGTAAATTGTCGACTGATGCAGAAGCATCACAATAACCGTTTTCGATGGACTTCTTCGTGTTCTGAGAGTTGCTGTGGCGATGGAGCAGTGGCGCCTGGCCTCCGCGGTTGCTCGCTTGGATCGCTCCTTTTACGGTGAACTCTGCTCAACTAGTGAGATATTATCGGCTAAAATTCCTGGTTGCTCACCCTTGTGCTTCTGATGCTCCACCGGACTGGAAAGTATAGATAAGAAGTCGTGTATCGGCATATTCGCGGAAGAGAAGCGTACTCGTGAGACTGGTGGATGTCAGTAGTGGTACCAGCTAGGGAGACTCCAATAGTAGCCTGGGCGCAGACAGGAGATGGCGAGGGAGACGCATTTGTAATGGGTTGCTCGTCTGTGGTCATGAGATCGCGGTACGTCTCTTTCGTTGCGCGGTCACGGTAGCCGGGGATCACTGGATCGCCTATAATGGGTAAGTTTGCAGCGCCAAGTAACCGCCAGTCTTCCAGACATTGGGAAGGCTCATGGACTGCGAATTAATTACAGGATAGATGTCAACCTCATGCGCATTGTTTAGCTTCGACAGACGTGACTGACTTTCGTACCCTCTTTGCACCAAAACATCGCGTGGCCCAAGGCAAGTTGTAAGAAATTCGACGTCGGGACGATTGTCTGTACCAAGAAACACTCTGCATAGCGTAGCTGCCAGGCTGTTTGCATCCTTGAGCTAAAATAGCCACCAAAGGGAATGGTCTGCGAACACACTTACTCGTGCTTATTTTCCTTCACCTGGTAAGTAAGCGATAGCTTTATGGTATTTGATTCGTAGATCGCAGTCGCTGATACCTGTCGGTTTTTGATTCTCTGTTTTCCGACTGCAAGTGTTCTAGAAATGGACAACTCCTTCCAGACCTTAACAGTAATGTTGTTGGCACCAGAGAACCGGGACCCCAACGTTCCAGGTTTGAGATGCGAATAGTTGTGAAGGAATATGGGTAGCCTTTCCAGAACCAAATTTCGATATTTGGAGCACATTTGTTGGTCTTCTATTTCATCCAATGCCTTATGCTGATCTTGAACAGCTGTGGTCAGATATTGGCACCCGAGTAAAATATAAAAGTCTTCACATTCAATTAGTAATGCATGTGGAGAAAACCAAAGATGCGGCGTCCTTGCCTTCAAGTTTACGAGGTATATCTCGAGGTGCAATGACAATGGAGTCGGCAAACTGGTGCAAGGTTTGTACGTCATCCACTATGAAAATCTCGTTGGGTTTCCATAGTCCGTAAGACTTCTCTGGTTTTCCGGTTTCCTCGCATGGGCGCGAGCCGAGTAACACAGGCTGACGCTTCATTTCGCATTTCGTTTCGATGCCAATGCGCCCGGGATGGGAAGCGAGGTGATTGAGTTCTTCCAAGAATCTGTGGCCTTCTCAACGAGTAGTACTTGGGATAATGCTATGCCTACCGTTTCCACCCAGCGAGACGAAGGACCTCCGGGGGATCGCGTACCATCCTCGTGGCGACATCATCTTCTGTGGGATAGTTCTTTGCACCACAAACACGCAAAAATTTATCCCCAGCACCGAAGTTGACAAAGTGAAATAACTTTGAGTATAGGTCGTCCTTTGTGCTCCCTCCTAAGTAGCACTCGACAGGAGTCAACATTCTCTTGTCTCCGAGAGTGGTCTTTGGAACTATGCACAAGCGGGAAATACAGTCGAGGTCACTCTTCTCAAATCCTAAGGTAAGATCAAGCTCTCTAAACCACTATTTGAATGCAAGGGATATAACCCACTTGGGACATGATGAGACAAAATTTCGAACCACTGACGAGCGGTTTCTTCGTCAAGTGGATTGCTCTCTGCATCTTTCAGCTGTTGGAGGATCAATGAGGGGGGTGGATGTTGCTGTATTCCCAGAAGTTCGAGGACATTCTTTTCATGCTCGCGCGGAATGACAGGAAACCCGAGTATTTCCCACTGTTTGTCTATGAATACCTGAAACGATTCGAGCCCCGGTCAAAATCTCAGATATTCTCAATTTAAGTAAGAAACATACCTCCCCGGGCTTTTTAATACCAACACCGCCCGTGATCTTTGCAGGCACGAATGCAATATTTCGAGACTCGTCAGCATTATAATCAAAATACTCAGATCGAAGGTGTTTGCACAGGTAGCCGAAGGCGACTTCGCCGATTTCAATGCCCTTTGAACACAGTCTGATGATATCTCCCAGAGGTGGGAAGCGACGCAAGCCAAGATCATAAAGGAGTTTGACCTCTGGGCGAAACCTCAGTCAGTATTCAGACTTGATGTAGATGATCTACCTTTGCGGAATGTATCCTGCCATTCTACACTCCCGCCCCAATCTATGAGGGGCAAACCAAGTTGCTGAAATATTTCTATTGGGGGGTAGAGCTGGTCGAGGCGTTTCAGTTCGCTACCACCTCCTTTTGTGGCGAAAACAGGAGATGATCTCAGAACCGTAGTGTCCGAGTCACTAAGGCTACCTCGCTGAACGAGATGATAGATGATATCGGACGTTTTCAACCCTTTCCTGAAAATTGTTCAGTCAACATAAAGAATGCAATATGTCAACTCACTGTGCCAAATAGAGTTGTAGGGGAGGATGTTTCCTGGCTCCCAAAGCGAGAAGGAACTGCTCCATATTATCACTGATTTCATGGCTTGAAGAGAACTTGAACTCGACTATCGGGAAATCAAATTTGGTGACGTTGGACGTGGGAAGACACGATTCCTCGGGAATACGTAGGCCGTGAGTTGTTGGAATACACTGCTCGCTTGCAAATACCGACTTCGCGACTTCGAGCACATCACCCCCGGATGACTCGAACCATGCGGCGCAAACAGAATGCAATACACGTTCAGCCCAACCAATCGATTGAGTAAAGTTGTATTCTGAGTTGACCTGTCGGACTTCTCGGGAAGATATGTGACGTAACCAGTCAACGACGGTGAACTCTCTCCAGCCGAACTGCTGGAGCATCATAGGAGGGATGGTTTCGGTAATTTGGTAGGGTATCACTGAATGTGGAAATGGACTCTTCAGCGGGATAAAAGACCCATGTCTTTTGGGGTCAATAAAGTGCTGTATGAAGGACAGTGGGATATCTTTTCCCTCTGCATCCCGAAAACGAGCCACTTTCAGCAAATGGGCTCTAGCGGTCAATTCACGGAGCATCCATTGGAGGAAGGCAACAAGCTCGCCGGTCGACCCGTCGCTGAGAGAATGGTGTTGCAGATAATTTTGGACGTCTGAAGGTGTTACGAGTTGTATCTCCTGATTACCATCTGGGTGTGCCCTGACAAAGTCCGCTGCTAAACCATTGAAGTGTGGTGAAAGCATCGGCACGTCCTTCAGGAATATCTCGCAGTGTTGGTCAAACTGCCTGATATCTGAGACTTGCCGTACGCCAACAGAAGAGAGAAGTCGTAGAGGATATGTAGTGCATGTGTAGAATGATTCGCGTAGCTTCTCTGCAACCTTTGGCGAGGGGGTGGTGGGGCGAAAGGTAAAGAATTTGAGAACGTGAATGAAACGCTCGCGTAGCCCCGCGAGATCAGAGCCAAGATCTTTGGACTTGTTATCCCATGCGCTTTGAATCCCAGAGAGCTCTAGCTCATAGATAGCACGTGATAGGAATCCTCCGAGATGCAATAGTTCATTATTCCATACTAAGGGAGTGATCGTGATGACGGTTTAGCCTTTTGCTTATTGAGAATGAAGCAAGGTACATACTAGCAATATTCTGGTCACTTGAATCTCAAATGAGTACTTTTGATCTGCCATTCTGATAGAGGAGAACTTACACTAGATCTATAGACTCACGCTCCACAGTGGGGATAAACTGCGAGGCCATGTGACCACAGATACCCGTTGTTTGGCGGGTGGAATGACCCTGGAGAATGACGTCAATAAATCCAGTCGACGAGAGTTCTGTAATAGTCTACAGACAATGAATATTGTTGCACACAACGCCTCCCTAGTTAGGGATCAGTCAAGGTGTTTCTTGTCCATGAAAGGGATACATACTTGTCCAGATCAGCACGAAGTCCGTGGAATATACTTTCGTCATTTTTATCCACGAAGCTCCGATCGTACTCATCTTTCCCAGTCTTAGAAAGTGTAGTCAATTTACAGGTGCTAATATTCACCAACTTGATAACTCACATATATCAGGCTATAATTGACTCTAGAACCTTGCTCCTTGACCATACACTCAGATAGTTCTCCTGCAAACTCTTTGTCCATCTTGACGTCTGCAGCAATGGTGAATACACTTAGATCCAATTTTGTTTTACGAGGGGCAGAATCTATGGTTTGGACAGATTGGATGGTGATCGCTGCTCAAATGCCAGCTCAGAACATACTTTTGGTAGCATGAATGAGACTTACGACAACATCGGAGTGGAAGTGGTTCTAAGATCATTTTTTTTGAAGGATCAGCATCCTTCAGTGTAATGGGAAGTCCGATCAGTTTACTTGTCTGTTCAGACTTGCTGATATGGCCAATGCAATCCGCGTTCCGAAAAACTCGAATATCATTCAGTTTCGCCATGAAAGTGATTGACGTTGCAAGAAATTTCAAAAAATCATTGTTACTTTTCGGCATTCGAGCAGGCTTCCGGAGCGGGATCTCGATTGTCGCTCCAGTTTTATTCGTAGAACATCCACTCGACTGGAAGCATAACTGGCATTCGTGTGAGCATGTAGTCCATTGAGACCAATGGACCCTTACAGGACCTGTATCGTCCCAATAGAATTCCATCTTATGCCCTTCCATTCTACTTATCATCAAACACATTCAGAAAGGTAACCAGAACGCACCACCAGAGCATACAGTGGGCTTATCAGTCACGGAGAATACTGTATAGAAACCTACCAGATAATATTGATTCAACTGCTAGATTTCGCATAGGTGGCCGACTCACCAACACCGAATGCGCCAACCTTCCCTGAATCGGGATTGCCACTGGCTAGACCAATCAAATTGCATGAAGGTCTGTGTGTCGAGAGGTAGGTAACATACCGATCTCCGTCAGCCGTTTCCAATCAGCTTCCCCGAATGGCTTCCCGTTGTTCTTGAAGGTCCATTGTTCAACCTGGAGAAAAAAATGAGGTGAATACAGGGTAGATGTATGATCTCTTACATCAGTAGACTCATCAGCGTGAAAACAAATTTCGACTGAATCAGATTCCGCATCATCCGCATTCTGAAGTAGTTCTCGGAACACTGGCCAGATGGAAGTGAAATCGGAAATACTGTCCAACCTGGACTCGGAAGCAACCATCAATGATGCTTACAGGCAAAATCGTATGAGTAACGAGCGAGGACTTTGCGGACCAATGCACGCTGGTTAACCCGGACTTCCCCCCTTGCCTTAGTGGTTTGGTTCTGCCCAAGGAGTCGGCCCGGGAAAGGTATTTTCTTGAGCACTGCGGCCATAGCTCGTACTGATCGGAAGTTATCGAAATCTGTTAACGCTGTATCGATGTAGTGCCAAAATGACACTGTTGTATCAGCACGAGGATACTAGGTGTAGCAGCGACTCGTGAAAGCACTGACTTTAGTGATACGTGTGGTCTTGGTGAACCGCCGCGATGCAAGAAGCAGGTGTTCGACTCGGAGCAACTGATTGTAAAGATATACTAGTACTTATCAGAATAATTTTGCACCGGCCCGGCGAGATTTTGGACATCATTCCGTCGGATCATAAGTGAGATAAATCTGCTTACCCTAGATCCAATACCTCGCAGTACACCCACGGCTGAACGTTGAAAATTGCAACGCTGAGCATTATATTGTATTGAAACTTTGAAGTGATATCTGACCGACTGAATCGGATCACTCACTAGTAAGGGGCCCATCAGTGATTAATTGATTGTCTGACGGTTGCGGAAAATTATCATACATAGACGTTGTGCACCTAGCGTTCCCAGGACGTAAGCCTTACTAAGAATGGCACCGAGTGTTGTCACCATTCTTTATAAGGCTTGTTTAGCTGTTTTTCCCGCCACCAGCAATAAATATGGC